>JAAGEH010000024.1:3853387-3897119 GCA_011751065.1 Lasiurus cinereus
CCAAAGAGGACTACACCAAGACACATCATAATTAAAATGCCAAGAGCAAAAGAGAAAGAGAGAATATTAAAAGCAGCAAGAGAAAAACAGTTTATTACCTACAAGGGAGCACCCATACGACTGTCAGCTGATTTCTCAACAGAAACGATGCAGGCCAGACGGGAGTGGCAAGAAATATTCAACGTGATGAACAACAAGAACCTACAACCAAGAATAATCTATCCAGCAAAGCTATCATTCAGAATTGAAGGGCAGATAAAGACCTTCACAGAGAAGAAAAAGCTAAAGGAGTTCATCAACTCCAAACCAGTATTATATGAAATGCTGAAAGGTACCCTTTTAGAAGAGGAAGAAGAAAAAGGTAAAAGACAAAAAATTATGAACAACAAATACACATCTGTCAACAAGTGAATCTAAAAATTAAGTGAATTAAAAATCTGATCAACAGAATAAACTGGTGAATATAATAGAATCAGGAGCACAGAAAGGGAGTAGACTGATAATTCTCAGGAGGACAAAAATCATAAAGCATCAAACAGACTGTGAAATTATAGCAGAAAGATTAAAGTTAGGTGAGGTAAATAAGTGATCAATCAAAGGACTTGTATGCATGCTTATAAACATAACCAATGATCACAGACACTGGGGGGTCGGGGTACGCCTGGGAGGGAGGGGGGGCAATGGGGAGATATGTATAAAAAATTAATAAAAATTAATAAAAAAAAGAAGGAATTATTACCATTTTCAGCAACCTGGTTGGAACTGGAGAGCCTTATGCTTAGTGAAATAAGCCAGTCAAAGAAGGAGAAGCATCACATGATCACACTCATTGGGGGATAATAAAGAACATTATAAACTGATGAACAAAAGGATAGATACAGAGACAGTAAAGCTTCTAACAGACTGTGAAATTACAGCAGGAAGATTAAAGTTAGGTGAGGTACATAAGAGATCAATCAAAGAACTTTATGCAAGCATATAAGCAAAACCAATGAACATAGACACTGGGGGGTTGGGGCATGCCTGGGAGGGAGGGGGGGCAATGGGGAGATATGTATAAAAAATTAATAAAATAAAAAAAGAGAAAAAAATATTTAAAAGAAGTATCATATTTCCTCTCAAGGAAATACTATATCAGCTGCTACTATTCTAGTAAGCCTAGAAATAAAAATTCAGTTCTTCAAGGTCAACTAACCACTTTTCCTACATTTCCTTCAGAAAGCCAACTGGAAATATTATGTATCTAAATTCCAGAGGCCTGATGCACAAAATTTATGCACTCAGGGGAGGAAGGCCTGTCAGCCCGGCGTGGGCCTTCTTGCAGTCCAAGAGACCTTGGGGGATGTCCAACTGCCACTGCACTCGCCAGCCATGAGCCTGGCTCAAGGCTTCTGGCTAAGCAGCACTCCCCCTGTGGGAGTGCATTGAATACCAGGGGCAGCTCCTGCATTGAGCATCGGTCCCCTGTTGGTCAGTATGCATCATAGCCACCAGTTGTTCCGCTGTTTGATTGATTTGCATATATTAGTCTTTTATTATATACAATTCCACCTATGCCCAAACTTCAACTTTCAGAATTTAAATGCCAGTAGAAATTCATTTAAGACATATGGTCCTATCATTATTTTTTTCTCATAATTTTGTATTGTTAAATAAATCATTATTGTTCAGATTATTACAGTTGTTCCACTTTTCCCCCCCATAGCTCCCCTCCAACTGGTTCCCACCCCACGCTCTGCACTTACCACCCCCCACTGTCCTCATGCATAGATGTATGATTTTTGTCCAGTCTGTTACTATACCCTGGACATCCCCTTCTCCTTGAGAATTGTCAGTCCACTCCCTTTCTATTCCCGATTCTATTATATTCACCAGTTTATTCTGTTCATCAGATTTCTTATTCACGTGATTTTTAAATTCACTTGTTGATAGATATGTATGTGTTATTCATAAGTTTTATCTTTATCTTTTTCTTCTTCCTCCTCTTCTTAAAGAATAACTTTCAGCATTTCATATAATACTGGTTTGGTGGTGATGAACTCCTTTAATTTTTTTTTAATCTGTGTAGCTCTTTATCTGACCTTCAATTCTGAAGGACAGCTTTGCTGGGTAGAGTAATCTTGATTGAAAGTTTTTGGTATATATCATTTTGCCACTCCCATGTGGCCTGCATAGTTTCTGTTGAGAAATCAGCTGACAAGCCTATGAGTTCTTCCCTGTAGGAAATTAACTGTTTTTCTCTTGCTGCTTTTAATATTCTCTCTTTGTCTTTTGCTCTTGGCATTTTAATCATGATGTGTCTTGGTGTGGTCCTCTTTGGATTCCTTTTGTTTAGGGGTCTCTGTGCTTCCTGGACTTGTAAGTCTATTTCTTTCACCAGGTAGGGGAAGTTTTCTGTTATTTCTTCAAATAGGTTTTCAAAATCTTCCTCTCTCACTTCTTCTGGCATTCCCAAAATTCAGATGTTGGTATGCTTGAAGTTGTCCAGACCCCGAGGCTCCTTACACTCTCTTCATATTTTTGGATTCTTTTTTCTTTTTGCTTTTCCAATTGGGTGTTTTTTGCTTCTTTGTATTTCAAATCTTTGACTTGATTCTTGTGATTCTGTAGTCTGCTGTTGGATCTCTGTATATTATTCTTTATTTCAGTCAGTGTATGCTTAATTTCTAGTTGGACCTTTTTCATATCCTTGAGGGTCTCACTAAATTTATTGGCTATTTCTAGAAAATTCTTGACAAATCTTATAACTATGGTTTTGATCTCTATATCCAGTAATTTGCTTTCCTCCTTTTTCATTTGTGACCTGTTTCTTTGTCTCTGCATTTTGGTGGTGCTGCTTCCCTGTGTTGACAGAGTTGGTCCTAACATTTTAAAGTGTCTATTAAAAGGAGTAAGGTTGATGGACCTGATAGATCTAAGTCAGTGGTTCTCAACCTGTGGGTCGCAACCCCTTTGGGGGTTGAACGACCCTTTCACAGGGGTCGCCTAAGACCATCGGAAAATGCAGATATTTACATCACGATGCAGAACAGTAGCAAAATTTCATGGTTGGGGGTCACCACCACATGAGGAACTGTATGCAAGGGTCGCGGCCTTAGGAAGGTTGAAAACCACTGGTCTAAGTGATCCATCATATTTGCTTTACAAAGATAAGATTCCAGCCAGCATTCATTCATCCCTTGAAGATTAGAAGCAGGATACCTCAAATATGTAAATTTTGGACTTAGGAATGAGACTAAAACTCTCAGTGATTAAAGTGTTAGTGACTATGCTGAGTATTTTATGTATGCTTTCTCATTTGTTACTTTAAAAAATAAGTAAATATATTTCCCTTTTATACACGAAAAAAAAAAATTGAACCTCAAAAAGGTTAAGTGACTTGTCCAAAGTCATATATCCAGTACAGGAAGGAGCCAGGATTCAAATCTGGTTCTCAAACTCAAGATCTATCCTGGGCCCCAAGCTGCTAAAAAGCCAGCCTTGGAACACAGCTTGGACCCTCCCATGCGCAGCCAAGCCCTGTGGAGGCAGCCACAAACTGTGTGTCACTTGAAGCTTCACATAGGTTCCCAAGAGCCAAAAAAGGACAGCTTCTGACAATGGCTAGCAGCAAAGCACCTCCCAGGAAGCCCACAAATGGCATGCAAAACAGCCTCAGTAAACATAAGAGCAGGATCCAAAGGGAGATCGCAGCAGGCACTAAACTCTGCTAAACTCCTTTGCTTTTTTTCTTTCTCATTACTTTATTTTTTTCTTTTTATTGCTTTGTTATTATTCTTTTTCCATCTCTTATTTTTATCTTGCCTCTTCTTACTCTACTTTTTCGTCTTCCTTCTCATTTTTCCATTCTTCTTTCTCTTCCTTTTTCCTTTTCATAATTTTCCTCCTCTTCTCTTTACTCGATTCCCTTTCCTATTCATTATTCTTATTTTTCACTCCTTTTATATTCCTTTTTTCTTCCCTCCTTTTCCTTCAATTTTCTTTCCTACTCTTTTTTTTTATTTGTGTCCTCTTTTCTCTTTCCTAACTCTTTTCTTTTGTGGCTGTTTTGCTGTTTGTTGTTGGAGTCTCTTGTATGCTTTTGTTCTGTTCTGTCAGTATCTGTACATTAGCTCACACAACATGGTCAGGATTGAACCTCAACAGTTAGACAGTCTGAGGGAGATCCCACCCACAAACAGGACAACACAATCAAGACCCAGTTACAACAGGAGAGCCCAAACACATGGAACATTTCTAGAGCATCCAGCTTAGGAGATCTAGAAGAGTGCATCTTTGGGTCCCACAGGACACTTATTATGTAAGGTTACCCCACAAAGGCTGGGAATCATAGCAATTCTATCTAATACAAAGAAACAAACACAAAGAGACAGCTAAAATGGGGAAACAAAGAAACATCTCCCATGAAAGGACAGGACTCTCCAGAAAAAGCTAACTGAAATGGAGGCAAGCAACTTAACAGTCATAGAGGTCAGAGTAATGATTATAAGGATGCTCAAGGAACTTAGTGAGAATTACAAGGAACTTAGCAGGAACTTTATCAGCATGAAAAGAGACAAAGAAACCATGAATATCTGACATCAAGAATATGCTAGATGAAATTAAAGTAGGCTGGATGAAGCAGAGGATCAAATCACCAATTTGGAAGACAAGGTAAGAAATAAAAACCCCACACCCAATTAGAGCAGCAAATGGAATTTAAAAGCAGGAGTATAGTTTAAGGAAACTTTGGGACACCATGAAACTTAACAATATCTACATGATAGGCATCCCAGGAGGAGAAGAAAGTTAGCAGGGAGTAGAGAACCTGTTGGAAGAAATAATAGCTTCCTTAAGCTGGTGAAGGAAGTCACAAGTAAAATAAACACAAAGAGTTGCAATCAAGAATAAAATCAAAGAGACCTACTTCAAGACACATCATAATTAAAATGACAAACATTAAAGACAAAGAGATCATCTTAAAGGCAGCAAGAGGGAGAGAGTTACCTATAAGGGAATACCCATTAGAATGCCAGCTGATTTCTCAACAGAAACACTTCAGGCCAGACGAGTTTAGCGTGAAGAATTCAAAGTAATGAAAAGCAAGGACCTGAACCCAAGACTACTCTAGCCAACAAGGCTATCATTTAAAATTGAAGGTGAAATAAAGAGCTTTCTGGACAAAAAATGGCTAAAGGAATACATTACCACTAAACCACATTGCAAGAACTGATAGAGATTGCTTTAAGAAGATGAAGAAAAAGACAGAGAAATATAAGTATAAAGAAAAAAATGGCAATAAGTACCTATCCATAATAACCTTAAATGTAAATAAATAAACTAAATGCTCCAAACAAACGACATAGTAGAGCTGTATGGATAAGAAAACATGACCAAATATTTGCTGTCTAAAATAGATATGTTTCTTAACAAAAGACCTACACAGACTGAAAGTGAAGAATTGAAAAAACATTCCATGTAAATGAAAACGAAAAGTAAAAAGCTGAGATAGCAATACTCAAATCTGACAAAATAGACTTCAAAACAAAGGCCATAAAAGAGACAAAGAAGGTCACTACATAATACTAAAGGGATCACTCCAAAAAGAGGACATAACCCTGATAAACATATATGCATCCAATATAGGAGCACCTAAACATACACAGTATAAAAAAAATTTAGTGGACGTTAAGGGAGAGACTGGCAGCAACACAGTCATAGTAGGGGCTTTAAACACCCTTTATCATCAATGGATAGATCTCCCAGAAAAAAAAATCAACAAGGAAACAGGAACTTTAAATGACACAGTGAATAAGATGGATTTAATAGATATTTAAAGAATATTTTACCCAAAGCAGCAATTATACATTCTTCTCAAGTGCACCTGGAACATTCCCAAAGATAGACCACATGTTAAGGCAAAAACCAAGTCTCTATAATTCAAGAAGATTGAAATCATATCAGCATTTCCTCAGATCACAATAGCATGAAATAGAAATCAACCACAATAAAAAAAAACTGAAAAACACACTGGAGGCTAAATAGCTTATTGTTATTAAACAACAAATGGGTTACCAAGGAGATTAAGGAAGAAATTAAAAATTACTTAGAAATAAATGAATAAAAACAAACAACCACCCAAAATCAATTGGATACAAAGTTCTGTGAAAGGTCTTAGCGTTACAGGCCCAACTCAAAAAGCAAAAAAAATCTCAAACAATCTAATCTTATACCTAAAAGAACTAGAAAGAAAACAAGAAAAGCAGAAGGAAGGAAATAAAAAGATCAGAGACTAATTAAATTACAGAGTCTAAAAAAAAAAAAAATACAAAAAGTAATTAACCAAGAGTTGGTTCTTTGAAAAGCTAAATAAAATCAGAAATGAAAGATGCGAATAACTGACATCACAGAAATACAAAGGATTGTAATAAAATACTATAAACAACTATATTCCAATGAACTGGACAACCTGAGCGAAATGGACAAATTCCTAGGCATATAAAATCTTCCAAAACACAATTTGAAGGAATCAGAAAACCTGAATAGGCTGATAACAACTTATGAAATTGAAGCAATCATAAAAAGTTCACAGCAAATAAAAGTTCTGCACTACATGGATTCAAAGGCAAGTTTTACCAAACATTCAAAGACGAACTAAAACCTGTCCTCAAATTATTTCAAAACATTCAAGAGGGGGGAAGACTTCCAAATGCTTTTTGCGAGGCCAGCATTATCCTAATTCCAAAAGCAGATTAAGACACTACAAAGAAAGAAAATTACAGGCCAATATCCCTGATAAACATAGATGCTAAAATTCTCAGCAAAATATTAGCAAGTCATATACAGCAATACATTAAAAAGAGCATACACCATGTCCAAGTGAGATATTTTCCAGGGTCACAAGGCTGGTACAATTTTTGCAAATCAACAAGTGTGATGCATCACATAAACAAAATGAAAGATAAAAATTATATGACCATATTAATAGATACAGAAAATAGCAATTTGATAAAATCCAGCACCGGCTTATAACAAAAACTCTCAGCAAGGTGGGAATACAGAGATCATAACTCAATATAATAAAGGCCATATATGAAAAACTTACATCCAATATCATACTCAATGGGCACAAACTAAAAGCATTTCACTTAAGATCATAAGACAGGAATGTCCACTTTCACCACTCTTATTCATGTAATACTGAAAGTCCTAGTCACAGCAACCAGACAAAAAGGAGAAATAAAAGGCATCCAAATTGGAAAGAAGGAAGTAAAACTGTTAATATTCACAGATGACATGATATTGTACATAGAAAACCCTAAAGATGCCACCAAAAAACTAACAAATTTAATAAAATGAATTCAGCAAAGTAGCAGGATACAAAAATATTGTCTAGAAATGGGTGGCATTTTTATACACCAATAACAAACTCACAGAAAAAGAAACTAAGAAAACACTCCCATTTACTACTGCATAAAAATTTAATAATAATAAGGTACCTAGGAATAAACTTAACCAAGGAGATAAAAGACCTATACTCGGAAAAATATAAGGCATTGAAAAAGAAACAGAGGAAGATATAAACAAGTCGAAGACTATATACCATGGTAATAGAGTGGTAAAATTAGCATCATTAAAATATCCATACTACCCAAAGCAATATACAGATTCAACACAATAACTATTAAAATAACAATGGCATGCTTCACTGATCTAGAACAAATATTCCAAAAATTTATATAGAACAAAAAAAGATCCCAAATAGTCTCAGCAATCTTAAGAAAGAAAAAAGTTGGAGGGATCACAATACCGGATATCAAAATATACCAACAAGGCCACTGTAATAAAAACAGCCTAGTACTGGCACAAGAACAGGCATATAGATCAATGGAATACAACAGAAAGCCCAGAAATCAACCCACACCTTTATGGTTAATTAATATTTGACAAAGGAGGCAAAATCATAAAATGGAGTAAAAACAGTCTATGCAATAAACAGTGCTAGGAAAATTAGACAAGTACATGCTAGAGAGAGAGAGAGAGAGAGAGAGAGAGAGAGAGAGAGAGAGAGAGAGAGAAAGAGAGAGAGAGAAAAGAAACCAGAACACCAATTTACACCATACACAAGAATAAATTCAAAATGTATAAAAGACTTAAGTGTAAGTCACAAAACCATAGAAACCCTAAAAGAAAACATAGGCAGTAAAATTCCAGACACCTCTCGAGAGCAATACTTTTGCCTATATGCACTAAGGAGAAAATAAACAAAGAGAACTACATCAAAATAAAAAGCTTCTGGCCGAAACTGGTTTGGCTCAGTGGATAGAGAGTCCGTCTGTGGACTGAAAGGTCCCAGGTTCG
This sequence comes from Lasiurus cinereus, assembly GCA_011751065.1. Taxonomy (NCBI): domain Eukaryota; kingdom Metazoa; phylum Chordata; class Mammalia; order Chiroptera; family Vespertilionidae; genus Lasiurus; species Lasiurus cinereus. The sequence goes on from JAAGEH010000024.1 coordinate 3,861,728, forward strand.
ATTCCGGTCAAGGGCATATACCTTGGTTGCAGGTACATCTCCAGTTGGAGGCAGCTGATCGATGTCTCTCTCTCATCGATGTTTCTAACTTTCTATCCCTCTCCCTTCCTCTCTGTAAAAAAATCAATAAAATATATTTAAAAAAAAATAAAAATAAAAAGCTTCTGAACAGCAAAAGAAACCAACAAACCGAAAACGAAACCCACTGTATGGGAGAACATATTCCTCAGTGATTCATCCAAAATATAAAAGAAACTAATACAACTCAACACAAGAAAGACAAACAATCCAATTAAAAAATGGGCAAAGGACCTGAATAGACACTTCTTCAAAGAGGACACACAAAAGGCCAATAGACATATGAAAACATGCCCAATGTTACTAATCATCAGAGAGATGCAAATTAAAACTACAATGAGGTATCACCTCACACCTGTCAGAATGGCTACTATAAACAAATCAACAAGTGCTAATGGGGATGTGAGTGCTGGCGAGGATGTGAAGGGAACCCTAGTGCACTGCTGGTGGGAATGCAGACTGGTGCAGCCACTGTGGAAAATGGTATGGAGTTAAAAATGGAACTATCTTTTGACCTAGTGATCCCACTCTTAGGTATATATTCTCAAACACCAATCAGAAAAAACATATGTTGCCGAAACCGGTTTGGCTCAGTGGATAGAGCGTCAGCCTGTGGACTGAAGGGTCCCAGGTTCAATTCTGGTCAGGGGCATGTATCTTAGTTGCGGGCACATCCCCAGTAGGGGTGTGCAGGAGGCGGCTGATGGATGTCTCTCTCATCGATGTTTCTAACTCTCTATCCTTCCTCTCTGTAAAAAAATCAATAAAATATATTTAAAAAAAAATAACATGTATGCCTCCCAAAAGGGACATACTTTAAAAAAAAAGCACATATGCACTTCTATGTTCATAGCAGCATTATTTATAATATCCATTATCTGGAAACAGCCCAAGTGCTCATCAACAGATGAATGGATAAAAAAGCTGTGGTAGCCCTGGCCAGTGTTGCCCAATGGCTGGATCAAGAATCTGCACATTGAAGAGTTGAGGGTTTGATTCCTGGTCAAGGCACATACTTGAGTTATGGGTTCACGCTCCACCCCTAGTCAGAGTGCATGCAGAAGGCTACCAGTTTCCTTTCCTCCGTCAATCCCTCCATTTCTCACAATGGAAAAATATCTTCAAGTGAAGATCAACAACAATAACAAAAGCTATGGTACATTTACACAATGGAATATTACATGGTTGTAAAAGAGGAAAAGCAGCAGCTCTTCTTACCTTTCGCAACAGCATAGAAGGACCTGGAGAATATTGTGCTAAGCTAAATAAGCCAGTCAGAGAAAGACAAATCCCATATGATCCCATTAATATGTGGAATCTAATGAACAAAATAAACTGACGAACAAGAGAGAACCAGCATGGATACATGGAACAGACTGACAAATGTTAGAGGGGAGGGGGCTTGGGGACTGGATAAAGGAAGATGAATGTTTAGCTAAAGTATTTGCATACCCCATGGACAAAGATGACAATGTGGTGAGGGTAGGGGAGATAGTTTGGCAAAGGGGTAGAATCAGAAAGGCTGAGTTGTATGGTACAAGACAGTGTTAAGGCTGACCACAAATCTGGTTTTCTAAATTACCCTCCTCGATTCTATTACTCTTCTGAGGTTTATTTTAATTACTAATTACTCTCCAACTCATACAAACCTCACCCTTGACCTCTAATTAAACAATGCTCATTTTCTAATTATTTCAGATGTTAATCTCACTCTTCCAATAAGACTAATTGCAGCTCTGGGAACAAAAACCAGTTCTACTTGTATCGTGCTCCCCAGCACTGGGCACTCCAATAAATGTTAATTCTTGCTTCTTTGCTTTTACTAACTCTAGCCCCATCACCACCACTGAACATACACTCTTCACTCTTACTTCCACCCACATTCTACTTTTTTAAGGACCATTATAAGTCTAATGTACTATTTAAAAACAAGCATATCCCTTTAGCATAGCATGCAGTTCATAGTTCTGACTCCAATGACAAAGACAAGTGGGCTTTAACTCGCAATTCCACTGCCTGCTGTTAATGAATTATTTTCTCTAAAATCACCATCTCCTCATTTATGAGCGGTTTCAAACTGTATCTCCCTCAAAGGGTTGTTGTAAAGATTAAATTAGGTAATGCAGACCAAGTGCTTAACAGATGCACATAATAAGCGTACACTAAATGTTAACTACAAGACACCAAATACAAAACAGTATACCACGCTAAGGTTGCAACCAAAGAAGGGAGAACATACAGTAGAAAATAGAATGCCACTTCTTAAAACTGCTATCATCAAGAAGACATGGAAAAAAAGGGAACCCTTGTGCACGGTTGGTGGGAATGTAAATTGGTTCATCGACTATGGAAAACAATATGAACAGTTCTCAAACATTTTAAGAGACAATTACCCAGTACTGGATATATATCCAAAAAAAATGAAAACAGGATATCAAAAAGATATCTGCACCCCTGGCCTATATGGCTCAATAGTTAGAGCTCTAATCCCCCACACCCCATTCCTACTCTCCTGCACCAAAGAGTTGGGTTCGCAGTGAAGGGTACATACCTAGGTTTGCTGGTTCCATCCCCAGCCAACCTGGAGGCATGGGGGAGGCACCAATCAATGTGGCTCTCTCATAAGGATGTTTCTCTTACTCTCCTTTTCCCTCCCTTCCTCTCTCTTTAAAAATCAGTGGGGAGAAAACATCTTCCGGTGAGGATTAACAAAACAAAAAAACCCAACAACAAAAAAGACACCTGTACTCCCATGTTTATTGCAGCATTATTCATGATTGCCAATGTATGGAAATAACCAAGTGTGTGTCAATGAATGAAGAAGATGTAATACACACACACACACACACATACACACACACACACACACAATGTAATACTATTTTATCATGAGAACAAAGGAAATTCTGTCATTTGTGATAAAATGGATGGACCTTAAGGGCATTATGCTAAATAATCCAGACAGAGAAAGACAAATACTGTATGATATCACTTATATGTGAAATATATAAAAGATGAACTTATAGAAACAGGTGGTTACCAGGAGATGAGGGAGTTGACTTACAACTTACAACTAGAAGAAGAACAAGTTCTGGAGATCTAATGCACAGAATAGTGATTACAGACAATACTAGAGTATATATTTCAAAGTTGCAAAAAGACTAGATCTTAAATGTTCTCACCACACAAAAACTATGTGACATGCTAGAGGTGTTAGCTAATGATTTGGTGGCAATTATATTAGACTACTTAAATATATCACATCACCATGTTTGTACACCTTAAACTTATATTAAGTTAGACATCAAGTATTTCTCAACTAAAAACAAAAACAAAAACATGCCACACAAGAGTAGTGCACTAAATGCAGGGGTTTGGGAGAGGAGAAAATGGGATTTTACTTGTTAATCATATCTTTAAAAGCTGAAAATTTTTAAAGAAAGAAAATGAAACCCAATATACAAAAGTAGTTATTATAGCAGAATGTGGAAGGCACCAAACCAATAGCTTAAGACCCCGGATTCCAGATTCTAAACCAGATACCAAGTACCATAAGAAGACAAAGATCGAGAAGGGAATCCAAGATGGCGGCATAGGTAAACACCTACACTGCTGCCTCGCACAACAATTTCAAAACTACAACTAAAAGACAGAACGGACATCATCCAGAACCACAGGAAAGCTGGCTGAGTGGAAGTTCTACAACTAGAAGGAAAGAGAGGGGATCACAGAGACCCAGAGGAGCTGCAAAAAGCTGAGGTACAGAGACACACGCGCTGAGAGAGCGGGTGCCGAAGTACCTGGCTGGCTTTCTCTGGCGGGAGGGAAACGGAGGCTCCCAACGGCATTGAACCCCTTATCCTACGACACTAAATCCCAGATCCAGCCGAAACTCATACGGGGGGAGTTTGGACTGTGAAAAGGGAGAGGTGCACGGAAATTTAGGGGAGTCGCAGAAGATCATGTCCGGTCTCGCACGCGCACGGTGCTGCGCAGAGGACAGACTGCTGATTGTGCCGCTGGCTTTCGCGAGTGGGCGGGAGACAGACCCTCCCAACTGTGCCACTTCTGAGTCCACTGGGCCCCTGTTTTGGGCAAAACCCTGGAGACCTAGACTCGTGTGGTCCTGGTGCGCAGGGGAGCTGGAAAGGCAGCAGTTAGAGGCACCGCGAGCGCACGCACAAGGACCGCTCCAGCGATTACCCAGTCACGTGAGACTCAGGGGCCGTGGAGGGCGGGGCCGACTGGAAGGCAAGGCGGTCCCTTAAGCCCTGAGACTCCACCCCTCCCAAGCTCAACAGAGGCTTCTGTGTCTGCTATCATAAGGCTGAATCCAACACAGAAGTTTCCCCGGCCTAGGGAAAATGCCGAAACAAGGGAAGGGATCACAAACAAAAGAAATGGAGGGAAAAAAAAGACTGGATATAGAGTTCAAAACCACGCTTAAAAGGTTTTTGAAGAATATGCTAGAAAAGATGGATAAATTTAGTGAGACCCAAGAGGAGATGAAAAAGGACCAACTAGAGATGCAAAAGAGCCAACTAGAGATGGAAAAGGTCCTACTAAAGATGATAAAGGACCAAATAGAAATTAAACATACACTGACTGAAATAAAAAATATTATACAGAGTCCTAACAGCAGACTAGAGAAACGCAAGAATCAAGTAAAAAATTTGAAATATAAAGAAGCAGACAACATTCAACTGGAAAAGCAAGAAAAGAATCCAAAAATATGAACATAATGTAAGGAGACTCTGGGACAGCTTTAAGCGTACCAACATCAGAATTGTGGGGGTGCCAGAAGAAGAGAGAGAGCAAGATACTGAAAACCTATTTAAAGAAATAATGACTGAAAACTTCCCACATCTGGTAAAAGAAATAGACTTACAAGTCCAGGAAGCACACAGAACCCCATATAAAAGGAATCCAAAGAGGACCACACCAAGACACATCATAATTAAAATACCAAGAGCAAAAGAGAAAGAATATTAAAAGCAGCAAGAGGAAAACAGTTTATTACCTACAAGGGAGCACCCATACAACTGTCAGCTGATTTCTCAACAGAAACGATGCAGGCCAGACGGAAGTGGCAAGAAATATTCAACATGATGAATAGCAAGAACCTACAACCAAGAATAATCTATCCAGCAAAGCTAACATTCAGAATTGAAGGGCAGATAAAGAGCTTCACAGATTTAAAAAAAGCTAAAGGAGTTCATCAACTCCAAACCAGAATTATATGAAATGCTGAAAGGTACTCTTTTAGAAGAGGAAGAAGAAAAAGGTAAAAGCCAAAAAATTATGAACAACAAATACATATCTATCAACAAGTGAATCTAAAAATTAAGTGAATTAAAAATTTGATCAACAGAATAAACTGGTGAATATAATAGAATCAGGAGCACAGAAAGGGAGTGGACTGATAATTCTCAGGGGGGAAAGGGTGAGGGGTGTACAGGGAGAGACTGGACAAAAATCATACACCTATGGATGAGATCAATGGGAGGGAGCTAAGGGCAGAGGGAGGGGTGGGAGCTGGGTGGAGGGAGGCTATGGAGGGGAAAAAAGAGAAACAAATGTAATAATCTGAATAATAAAGATTTAATTAAAAAAAAAAGACAAAGATCACAACTACAAATCAATAACCTTGTGCATACGAACACAAAAATCCTTAAGGAAAATTAATAAATCAAATCTAGCAACATATAGAGAACACTATACCATGCCCAAGTGGGATTTACCCTAGAAATGCAAGGTTGATATAACATGAAAACCACACAATGTAATACTGATACAACATATTAATAGAATGAAGGAAAACAGTACATGATGATCTCAACAGACAAAAGAGACAAGATTCAACACCCTTTCATGACAAGATAAAAACACTCAAAGCAGAAATAGAAGAAAACTGTTCTTTTTATCCTCACCCGAGAAAAAGAGAGGGGCAAAGGAGAAGAGGGGGGGGGAAGAGAAAAGAGAGGGGAAGAGGGGAGAGGGAAGAGAGGATGGAGTGGGGAGAGAGAGAAATCTGTGAGAGAAACATGGGAATCGAACCCACAACCTTTTGGTGTATGGGTGTCGGAAACCAAATATTGTTCTCACTAAATGGATGTAAACAGGAGGCCAGAAGGCTGGTCAACCTTAACTGCTCTGAAAGGTCAGAGCTAATTACTCACTGTTTAGTTGAAACATTGTTGGCTGAAGCAACCTCTATCTGTTTGTTTCATGTTAATTTCTGTTTTGTTATTTCCTGCCTAAAGGCTAGGGGTGTGTCCCAAAGCCTTAATAAAAGGGAGAAAAAGGCCAGAGCAAGTGGCAGTCCTTTCCACTAGAGAAAGGCTCCCGCCTGGCCCTCCAATATCGCCAAATTAATGATTTCTGGTCTCTCATTTCGTTTGCGTGCGGCCTCCTTCAGAATCCAAACCCTGAACCGGGAACCCTGAACCACGCGGGACGTGGAAAGAGGTTCCCACATCTGGCGCCCAACAGGGAATGTGGAAAGAGGTGCCCACATCGGGCGCCTGACCGCGGGATGTCTGGAGGAGAAGGTATTATTCGCCTAAGAGCAAAGGAAGGAAAATTCACCAAGGAAAATGGTGAGGAAAGATTCACCTAGGAAAAGGTGAGGGGAATTCAACGTACGCAAAGCCCACAGATTAACTCAGAGTCTCGATCTGTATCTGTAAGTAGGGTGGGAACGTCTTTTGCAGCCAGGCTAATGGGGAAGAATTAGGTTACAAATATAAACTTTATTATCGACTTTTGGTTTGCATGCTTAAATAATGTGGTTTCTTGCTCAAATTAAAATCTTAGTTTGCATTTGGAATCTGAAATCTAACTCCACTGCTGAAACCACCTCTGGTGTGGAGAAATTCAAAGGTGGCAGGAGAGGGCAAGGCTCTCTGCTCTCCTGCAATGAGATTAGTTAAGGTTTCACTTAAAAATTATAAGAGAAATGGCAGGGAAATGCTAATCTTGGCCAAATTATAGGTGCTAGTTATTACTTCGGAAAGCGAAAAAGAAAGAAAAAATTTAAGATCTGTCTTTGTCTTTTAAGCATGAAAAGAAATTCTGCCACATCTGTTACTGATGCTTTCCCCTGAAGTAATAAGCAGGATGTGGAGGAAGAGAGACACTGTGGCAATCCAGTATGAAAGTCCACTCTCCCAGTATACTAAAGTCTCCTTTCTCGCCATGAAAAAGTTTTAAAAATTTAGAGATGTGTCTGGAATTTCTGTACTCGTAAGGAGAGAAGCCCGGCTTAAAAAGAAATGCGCACAATTGTCCACCTTTTTGGACATATTAGACAGGGTTTTAAGCTGGAATCTCTCTGCAAAAGCTGCAGAAAAAGAAAAACCCAGAACTGGCCTTTATTTTTTAAGAAAAATGGCATAAAGGAACCAAAAGGAGATTATGTGTTATTAATTAAGGTTTTCAGCTAAATGCAAATTAAATTGGGAGAAAATAAAAAAATTTCTCTAATAATTAGGAATTCAAAATACATTGTTGATTGGTCTAATAAAAGATTAATTCTGTGATTCCCAACTGACAGTTTAAAAATATAATTGATATCTTAAGATAATTATAAAAAAGTATTATAATCTTTAAATCATATATGAATATATATATTTGATGGTTTTTTCCATGTTAAAATTTCAAGGCTTTAACAGAGATGATTCTTGTAAAGCTCCATGGGCCCAGAGTAATACAAGAAATTTGTTCTCTCTTTTTAAAGGACATCTTCTTAAATTTAACCGATCTAATATACTTGAAATTTCATGGAAAGCTTTATCAAATGAGAATTAATAAGTATATTTTAAATGTTATAAAGGTTTTGGCCTCTAAGAAGGACACAAGGTAGCACTCTTGGGAGAGGCATAAACACTCAGCCTCTGAGAGATGCAGTCTCTTGGGTGTCCTAGATGTCAGAGAGGTAACCATTGGGCCAGACAGTGTAAATCAAAATTTCATAGAAAAGGGCAGCCTCTAAATCAAGATACAGGGTATGGTCAACCAGTGGGAAACGGCCAGAGGGGTGCCCTCCAGTCCTGTTATTAATAGGGGAAACCTGCCCTGCAAGGCCCACAGTGGATTCCCTCATCCCAGCAACTCCAGGAAGCGCAGGCCTGGATCTTAACAGCACTATAGCGGTCACTTTGACTCCTGATATTGCTCTGCAAGCTATTCCTACAGGAATTTGGGGTCCTATGTCACCGGGAGCATGGTAAAGAGGACGGTACAAACGCCTAAGAACGTATTTCTTGCAATGCCAACAGTTACCAGCTATACGGTAATATTACCTGGGGCATATGGGAAAGTATTTTTGACTTATGTTCCTGACCCTTCATGGGTAAGAACCCTTAGGTGTACTGATTCCCCTGTTTCTTGTAGTCTCTAAGAAGGGCAAAATTAAGTAACTAAATATTTCTTAAAATTCCAACATTAGAATTTAAAATGACAAAAAGCCCATAACTGCCTATATTCTTAAGCTAGAGGCGGGGCAACATTTGTGGCTTGTGAATCAGGCATAAACATTTACTAAATTTGCTTTGCTTTTTAAATTAAGATACCTACTTTAATTAATAAATTAGCTTTTTAAATAAAAACAAGGTTTTCAGCTAAATAAAGAGCCAATGTTTTTGTAAGCAATTTGATTAAGTGTTCTACTAAAGTAACTAAGACCTTGTCTATACAAAAAGAAATTGATAGCCAGTTTAAAATTGAATTGCCATGGCCTAGAACAAAAGAATATCCTTACATAATATTATTCTACAATCTCATTATAATTTTTTTGACAAATATCCCAAACGAACTTACAATCTAATTCTCTGAATAGTTGGTAGCAATTTAAAAAAAATGACATAAAAGGAATTAAGGCAGTGAGAAGGCACTTTATATTGGCTTTTCTTGCTTTTTGCCAAGAGGGACCCTCCCACAGCTGTCGCCTGAGCTTTCTGTTCATGCTGAGGTTGAAGCCTCGTGTTGGCTGGTACCATGAATCTGTCTCTCACCCAGTGGTGTGAGCTGGGCCCTTTCTGGAGAAGAAAGCTGGGTTCCCCAAGATAGGTGATCAGTGCTGGGACCCTGCCAGCAGGCGAGGAGATTCCAAGGCAGGTAGGTACTGGGCGTGGAGGCCACAAGGGCATTGGCTACCAAGGAGACGGAACTGAACCTCACATCAACCTGGCCCCGGAGGATGGCTGGTTAGCCAGTGATGGGTAAGATTCCTCAGAGGAGGAACAACCTCTGAGTTGACAGGCACAATCGCAGAGGGGCCATCAGAAGAAAACTTGGGGATCAACAGAGGTTGAGGCACAGATCCTCACCCCCGCAACATTGCAGGGGCTTGAACCTTCACCCCTTCTGAGGGAGGTCTCCTGCCCCATGGCTGCTTCACTTCCCCGCCCAGCTCCGATCCGGACCCAGGTGACAAGACAGAGACTTGGCCCAGCTCTGTTCGGGACACAGATGACAGACAAAGATTTGGTGCAGCTCAGATTGGGACCCAGCAACAGACAGACTTGGCTGACAGCTGCCCTATATTCTAAATCCAACTTAACACCAGGAATGCTCAGGGCCTACTCAAGAATGCAAATAATCCTTTCCACTAATATTTACAGGATAAAACTAAGATTGTTGTTAGAATATTAAATTTAACAATAAAATAGTAGTTAAATTTTCAAATTAATTTAATTGGCTAATTGAAATAAGTGAATATTCAAGAAAATTTAATTGTACTGGAAAAAAGTTGTTCCTAAAGTATTAACTAAATTTCTATTGGTAGTTCATTACATGGTAAAATTACTTAACATGGAATAAACATAAAGCAGTCATATTTGCATTATAAAATTTTTCCAAAAGCCTCCTAATAATTAAATAAGAAAAGGGGGGGATAGTACAGTAATATTATGTAAGGAAAAATATCCTGTAAGCAAATTACATCTAGAAAAAATTTTTTTACTTAACAGCAAGACACCCATGAAAAACATACATAGTATTAAAATAAGCCAAAGGAAAATCATTTGGGCAAAAATAAAAAGGATCCAAAGTCAAATTTATAGAAAAAATTCCTTTACTAACTTTTGGTCGAGAATGTTTATATATTTTCAGAAAAACCGTTCCAAGACCATATGAATTCCTACAACAGAGAATGCTCCAGCTATGAAGACAAGAGGAAAAACAGTCCAGAGATGGAAGATGCTGACGACACCTTGCCATCCTAACAGTCAGCAGCTGTGCATCGATGCAGGTTGCCCAGGACCAAAACAGAGAGGGTCAGACCTGCATTGTCACCATTTGTCCACCATCCAGAACTGAAATATCATTGCTAACATGTACACTCAAAAAACTGTTGGACATTGAAACTGGGACTCAAAGGACTGTTGGTCCAGAAAGAAAGATACTATAGACTTATTCATTTACCTCTTAGCATAGCCATTGTTGCTTGTCTTATTTTTTGTTCTTAATATTTATTTCTGCAGATGCAAGATTTTTTAGAGGAAAGAAAAGGAGAGATGTCGGAAACCAAACATTGTTCTCACTAAATGGATGTAAACAGGAGGCCAGAAGGCTGGTCAACCTTAACTGCTCTGAAAGGTCAGAGCTAATTACTCACTGTTTAGATGAAAACATTGTTAGCTGAAGCAGCCTCTACCTGTTTGTTTCATGTTAATTTCTATTTTGTTATTTCCTGCCTAAAGGCTAGGGGTGTGTCCCAAAGCCTTAATAAAAGGGAGAAAAAGGGCGGTGCAAGTGGCAGTCCTTTCCACTAGAGAAAGGCTCGCGCCTGGCCCCCAATATCGCCAAATTAATGATTTCTGGTCTCTCATTTTATTTGCGTGCGGCCTCCTTCAGAACCTGAACCCTGAACCAGTAACCCTGAACCATGCAGGACGTGGAAAGAGGTTCCCACATATGGGAGGACGCTCCAACCAATTGATCTGCCCAGCCAGGGCTAGAGGGAAACTTTCTTTTCTTCTTCTTTTTTTTAAATATATATTTTATTGATTTTTTAAAGAGAGGAAGGGAGAGAGACAGAAAGTCAGAAACATCGATGAGAGAGAGACATCGATCAGCTGCCTCCTGCACACCCCACTGTGGAGATGTGCCCGCAAGCAAGGTATATACCCCCAGCCAGAATTGAACCTGGGACCTCTCAGTCTGCAAGCCGACGCTCTATCCACTGAGCCAAACCGGTCTCTGCTAGAGGGAAACTTTCTTAACAAAGGGCACGTACCCAAAGCTCACAGCTCACATTTATTTTTAAGACCAAGTGCTTCTCCTCTCAATTAGAAATAAGACAAAGATGTCTGCTTTTGCCACTTCCATTCAACACTGTATTATGTGTAGCTTCTAGTCAGAAAATAAACAAAGGGCACCAAGATCAGAAAAGAAGTTAGAAAACTATCTCTATTCACAAATGACATGACCATCCTATATAATAAAAGGCTACTGTGCAAATTAATCAAATGGCAGAATGACCAGTCACTATGACGTGCACTGACCATAGGGGGCAGACATTCAATGCAGGAGCTGCCCCCTGATGGACAGTGCACTCCCACAGGGGGAGTGCAATTCAGCCAAAAGCCCTGAGCCAGGCTCACAGTGAGCACAGCAGTGGTGGCAGGAGAGGCCTCTGTGACAGTGCTAAGGATGTCAGACTGCCCCATGGGGAGTGGGCCAAAGCTGTCAGTCAGACATCCCCTGCAGGCTCCTGGACTGCAAGAGAGTGCAGGCCGAGCTGAGGGGGCTGAGCTCCTAGTATATATAAAAAGTTCTAAGGAATACACACACACTATTGGAAACAATAAAGGAGTTCAGCATAGATGCAGGATATAGGATCAACACATACAAATCAACTGTCTGATGTGCTACAATGTGGATGAGACTTAAGGATATTATGCTAAGTGAAATAAGCCAGTCACAAAAGGACAAACTTTGTGATTCCACTTATATGCAGTATGTGGAACAAATTTATAGACAGAAAGTAGAATAATGGTTGCCAAGAGTTGAGGGGAGGGGAGAATTTTGCAAGATGAAAGACTGTAGAGATGTATGGTGGTGATAGTCGCACAACATTGTGAATGTGCTTGATACCACTGAAATGTGCACTCAAAAAATGGTTAAGATGGTAAACTAGATGCACCAACTTTTGTGCTTCAAGGGGCGTCAAGAAAAAGTGAAAAGGCAACCTACATAACGGGAGAAAATATTTATAAACTACTTTTCTAATAAAGGATTTGTATTTAGAACAGGTAAATTCTTAAAATTCAATAAAAATATAATCAAATTTAAAAATGGGCACATTTGAATAGTCATTTCTCCAAACCAGACATATAGTGGCTAATAAGCACACAAAAAGATGATCATCATTAGTTATTAGAGAAATGCAAATCAAAATCACAATGAGATGCCACTTCAAATCCACTAAAATGACAATAAAAAGGAACAATAAGTGTTGGTGAGAATGTGGAGAATGGAATAGTCATATATGGCTGATGGGAATGTAAAATGGTACATCTGCTTTGAAAAGAGTCTGAAAATTCCTCAAAAAGTTAAACACAGCCCTAGCTGGTTTGGCTCAGTGGATCAGACTAAAGGGTCCTGGGTTCGATTCGAGTCAAGGACACATGCCTGGGTTGCAGGCTCAATCCCCAGTAGGGGGCATGCGGGAGGCAGCCAATTAATGACTCTCTCATCATTAATGTTTCCATCTCTCTCACAATCCCTTCCTCTCTAAAATCAATAGTTACCTTTAAAAAAATAATAAGTTAAACACAGAATTACCACATGCTGAAAACATGTCCACACAAACACACAAATGCTCTTAGCATCATTATTTATAAGAGGCCAAAAATGAAAACATTCCTAATGTCCATCACCTGATGAACGAATGGATAAATAAAATGTATTAAAGCTATACAATGAAAGATCTTTCCCGCATAAAAAGATGAAGCTCTGAAAACACACTACAATATGGATGAACTCTGAAAAAATGTTAAGTGAAACAAGCAAGATACAAAAAGCCACATCTTGTATGATTCCATTTACATGAAATGCCCAGTAGGTAAATCCATAGGCACAGAGTATAAGTTTGTGGTTGCCAGGGGTTAGGGGTAGGGGTGAATGGGCAGTGAATGCTAATGGGCATAGGATTATTTTGTTCCAGAGTCAGAGGAGGGATGATTAAAATGCTCTGAAATTAGGGAAATGTGATAATTCTGAATATACTAAAAACCACTAAATTATATAATTTAAAAGGGTTAATTTTTATCTCAATGAAGCTGTTATAAAAAAAGAGAAATTGAAAGGAACATTCAGAGAAAAAGGAGTTGAGGATAGAACAAGAGGTACAGGGCATAAAGCTAAACAGATAGCTGAGCACAGACTAGAGTTTGGACTTAAATTCGAGTCACTAGGAGAGCAAGCAAAGCTTTCTAAGAAATAGTAGCAGGCTTAGAACTGTTGCTTGAGGATGACTAACCTGCAACAAAGTGTTCCTTTCTATCTGACATGTTAAGAGTCTCGCTTATATGCCTTACATTACATCTAGGGAGTTACAAGCAGAATATTAGAAAACCAACTTCTCTAACACCCTTTGTATGGCCAATTATCAAAGAGTGAAGTAACACTTAAAAATACATTTAAAATCAGTGCATATTTAAGCACCACCAGCACTTTTTGTGTTTTAGGGGGAATTTCAGAAAAATAAAAGGGCCCAAAGTCAACAAAACACAGATGTCCAAATTATAAATGTATTCAGTATCACTGCAGCAAGCTGCTTAATAAATGTTAGCTGACTTAAAACCACTAGTAAGAACAGCAAACAAATGACTTGATTTAACCTTGTTTATGATAGAAATCCAATCAATCACTGTTTGCAGAAAATATCTCAAAGGTTCAAAGTACGAATTCCAAAACCAGGTTTTAATCTGTTTTGAGCATTCCATTAGAGCTGGGAAGTCAACTGAGTCATCGTCATATAACATACTATATAGTACGGCTGAAAATTTGAAAATTCAAAATGTTCTCTTGTTACAAGAGTAGAAATGCTAGGATTTTGCTTCATAGCCAATTCACACAGAGTATGTAAGTCATTTAAAAATAAGACTACCTTAATAAGAAACCTAAACTATATTAGTTTTATGTTTGTTTGTTTTGAAAATAAAAACTATGCCTTCGTGGAATGTTACTTTCTCTCTTTTGAATCTTAAAATCTCCATGACCCTTTGCCATCTGGTCTCTTTGGAATTCAGGTCAAGAACCCCTGTTCTGGTGGCACAATGCCACCCTAACTTCAATAGGGCATCCTTTTCAAGAATGCATTTACAGGTCCAGGCCCTATGTTTAGTTCTCTTACCAGGGTTGTAAGTTTGTCACCGGTGAAAGCTGAAAACGGGCAACTCTGATATCCAAAAGGGAGCTCCCTTCAGAATAACCCTTCAACAAGGCCTCAATCATTACAACTGATCAAAGACCTGTAATTATTGTAATTTCAGCAATTTAAATTAGATGACTGTTTACTAGTAAATGGCACATTATAAAATAAAAGAAACTGAGTTAATATAAGGTAAACATAGTGCATACTGGTAAACTGTGTTAATTTACTTTAAAATGTTGTGTATGGGAGGGTGGCAGGCGATACACTGAGAACAAATACATCACCTATGTGATAGCCCTGCACAAAAGGTCTAACTGAATCTAATCACACAGAAACAACCTGATAACCCCCAACTGAAGCCTGCAATCATGACTAGTCTGGATATTCCAAAATGTCAGTCATGAAAGGGGAAGAAAAGGACAAGGAACTGCTCCTGATGTAAGGAATTACAGACAAGGCAACTAAATGCAGCCCCGGATTAAAGCATTAAGACTTAAATTCATATTTAACATACTTAAAAACACGTTGTTGGAAAAACGGGGAACATCTGAATGTGGACCCAAAAGACAGTAACAAAGTTAACTTCCTTGTGCGTGGTGATAATTTCTTGTTGTTACCTAGAATGCCCTTGTTTCTGGGACATAAAGTTGTTTAGCGATGACATGGCACAAAAAACTAATTTGGCAAATAGTTATACTTGGTAAATCTAGAGAGAGGTACAGTACAGGTGTTCATTGTACCATTCTCGGTTCTTTGCTTAGGGCTAACTTTTTTAATTGCAAATGGGAGGACATTTTTCGATTCTGAGTGAGAGATGTATCATAATCAGTCTGAGCAAAATGCATACAGCACATACCTACTTTAGTCTTTGCAATCATGGGCAAAGACTTCAGAGGTTGTCATAAGACACAACTGTAAAAGACTAACTCATATTTGCAGACTGACGTCAAATGCCAAAATTCACAAGAGATTACAGAACAGCACTTGGATTTTTTCATGATATTTATATTTAAATTTCCAGAAGGTTGTTACACATTTAAAAGATAAGCTTTGTTTGTGATTCATTTATTCTATCAAATGACTTACCATATAGCTGCTGGGGTAAGCTAAAAAGAAACCAATATAAAATCAATATAAATCTGCTGACCTACAAACCGTTTCACAAGAAAGCAACAGAAAAGCTTAACCAAATCAAATGACTGTTTTTGCAGACAAAAGTTGATGAATTGCAGGAGCAGGGTCCACGCTTCCTAAAGGGACATCCAATGCCCTGGTTTATGCCTGTTGTTCCTCATCTTTTCTTATTTAGCATTTGTCCCAGGCAGGCAAAAGCACCTCAGATACAAATGTCTCATGCAGTACTACAGTGTTGTTAACAACTTCTCTTATATGATGGTATTTAATGTTGGTTTAGAATAACAAAGAGTAACATGAAGGATGTCACTTGTGCTTTAGACAATATACCCTACATTACGGTAAATTCCTTACTAGAACGGGCCCAAAATATAGAGAAAAATTGTTCTAACATGTTTAGAAAGGAGAAACCAAAGCTATTTTTTTCTCTACTGTGTAATGTAGAATAGAACACTGCACAGTTGTAGGGACAGTGAGAGTCAAAAGGCTTGTCACTTGTTAAGAGAATATAACCTTGACTAAATTATTGGCTCTGTCTCAACCATAGCTTTCTCTTGTGTAAAATGAAGGGATCAGAATGCTGACTGGTCTTTACTTAATGTTGTGGTCAAAATACTCAGTAATTCCATGGTTTGAGCCATCAAAATATGTATTTTTTAATTAGCCGAAACCGGTTTGGCTCAGTGGATACAGCCTCAGTCTGTGGACTGAAAGGTCCCAGGTTCGATTCCGGTCAAGGGCATGTACCTTGGTTGCAGGCACATTCCCAGTAGGGGGCATGCAAGAGGCAGCTGATGGATGTCGCTCTCTCATCGATGTTTCTAACTCTCTATCCCTTCCTCTCTGTAAAAAAATCAATAAAAATATATTTTAAAAATATTTTTTAATTAAATCAGTTGAGTTAGACTTTTTTACAACTAGAAAATATAACCTTCCTTCCCCAAACTGCTATTTCTGTTCTAACCTCTACTCTGCTCGGAGGCTGGGTGAATCTCCCATTCACCCAGGATGAAGGGCCATTTAGACTCCTCTCAAAACTCGTCCCTGGTTCCACTTTATCATGGACATTTTGTATCTCGCCTTTTCTATCACTACTTCAATTCAGGTCTGCATCACCTTTTGCCTAGATCACTAGTTGTCATTCTATCATCTTGCTACTTTGAAACATATAATAGCTCCTCAATCTGATATTCAAGAACCTCTCCATCTGCCCCATCTTTTTATGCCAACTGAACTACTCTCTGTCATTTCAAAATTCTCTGTACTTTCTGGATCCTATGCCTTTACCCCTGCTGTTCTTACACAGCCCTTTTCTCTGCTTTTCAAAATTGATTCCATTGTTAATAGCTCAGTCCCAATGGTGATCAGTTCCCTTTTCAGTGTCCATGATACTAATATAAAGAGACAATTTTACTGGCCAACAATGGAGAAAGACAGCTTACCTAGGATGGCAAATAAAAATTATCTCTTGTGCCAATTTTATTTACCTGGTTCCCTGGCACAGGGTTCTGAGAACTTGTAACTTAGCAGAGGAAAAGGAGAATTTCTGGCAATACAAATTTAACATTTCAGATACTAGAAGCCAGGGATCCACACAATGGGATTTACACTCCCATGGTATTAAAAGATGTTTAAATGAACAGAAATTATTTTAACATTTGAAGATTTAACATTAACATGGTTATCTTCAGAAAAAATACAATGCTCCAGAACAATGGCTTCCAACTGGGACAATTTGCACGCCTTTCCCCCCAAGGGAGATTCTGCGCCTCCCCGCCAAGGGGGATTCTGGCAGTATATGAAGACATTTCTGATACTCACAATTGCATGGAGAATTATTGGCAGATACTAAACAGTCCATAATGCTAGGGCAGACATTACAATAAATTATCTGATCTAAAACATCAACAGTGCCCAGGTTGAGAAACTTCGATCTAGAAGAATTGCATGTATTTGTGGTTTCTGCCTCCCCAGATATTCAAATATTTCAAGATGAAAAAGCATGTCTCTAATCAGAGACAATACAGTCTGAGGCCAGAGAGCTCCTCCAATTTCCAGTAGCATGATCTCCTGAAAGTTACTTAGCCTTTTTGTGCCTTTAAGTCTTCATCTATAAAACAGGGATAATAAGAGCAACCACCTCACAGAATATTCCCAAGAATCAGATGAGTCCATTTAAAGTCCTTGGGAAAGTATACCAGGCAGATACAATCATTCAATAAATTTAGCTACTTTCATTCCTCTCCTCCCTAGGGCCTTGTCTTGCATTTGGAACATAGAAGATGCTCAAGAAATGTTTACTAAGTGAATAATGCCTGTTCTTTCTGGGGAGGGCACAAATAGGTAAAGATAGATAAATGCTAAGGGAAAAAGGAAGCAAGAGCTAAAGGTGAAAGGAAGCATTTGCCCTCCTACTCACATCCCTCCCTCCATAGAACACTTTCACCCTCTAGGAGACGTGCCCCTCTCATGGTCCTTAGAACACACTATCCTGTAACCTTCCTATTTTCCTTTTTGTCCTTTCTTACCAACTGAAGATGCTCATTCATAATGAGAAGGTGTCTTCTCTGGACCCCTATAATCATCTACCCTATGTTAATTTATTTATGGACTTATTGTAGTCTTCCTAGAAGACTGTACAAGCTTTCCATGGCTAGGGAAAACACTTGACTCCTTTTTATATAACTCAAGGGTCTACAGACCTTAGCAACTGTCTGGCCCAAGCCTGTCGTTTTATACATTAGGCACAGAGAGGCTAAGTGAATTGCCAAAAGTCAAGATCATATTGTAAGTGGTAGAGTTAGGGTTCAAACTCTGATACTTAACAGAGAATCTAAGTTCCATTTAACTGACTGTAATCACATATGAAAACTGTATCTGTGGTAGAGATCACTTTTTAATTAAGTCCCAGAAAACCTCTATAGGAATTATACTGATAGTTACCTGACAAAGCAAAAATGGAGGGAGAAATAGACCCAAACTCCAAGCTCCTTCCTGCTGCTGAAATTACACCTTAAAAATTCCACCTGTTTTGTATTTTTAACATTTCCTTAATAGCTTTTGACAACAAAACTTATTTAAATGTCCAACAGTTAAGTCAGTGATGTCAGGCTTAATTTTCTTTAAATGGTTCCATAATTATTTTAAGTAACAGAAAATATCTTCTTTGGTAGTCAATGATGCCCACCCTTCACCAACTGAACAGAATCTTTAAAGATCGCTTTAACAGATTCATATCTCAAAAATTCAAAAGACCAGCAATTTGAAATAACTCTATATGCCAAAAAACAGGCGTTGTGTGTTAACCTCAACATAAACCTAACCCTTACAATCCTCAAGCAAAAACTACACAAAGACCTGAGACAGGAGAAATTATATTTTATCCTGTTCAAGTGAAACAAAGCTGTTCACTTATTAGGTTAATCTAGAAGTTTCTCTGAATGTCCCAAATGATGCAAAAGAAAGCAGCAAACAGGAAAGGAAAAGACTGTAAGAACAGTGAAAGAGAGTTAAGCCTGGTGCATTGATTGCTTTGACGCTTAAGCAATTACAGTCCAGTAAAAGTAAACAATCCCATAAACCTGATGACATAAAGGAATCATTAAAAAAAAAAAAAACACCAACAACACTCCCTCTGTGGTTATGATTTCAGTTACCTGCAAAAGCACTCAAGCCCCGTAAGAATGACAACCAAGTATTGGGAACAGATTTTAAATTATTTTACCAGCCTATAAAAGAGCATAGACACGAATCGTAGTTTCGAAAGAAAAAACGCAGTTTTGCTTAGTGAAGTTCAAGGGCAAAACTGTTCAGTGTAACAGAACCCTCCTGATTACAGTGTTGGGGGAAAAAATGCGGACACATAGTATCTTTTTATAAAGGCAATAATTTGAGTTACAAAGTAATAACGGGGAAGCCAAAACAGTTTGACAGCACGCCCTAAGGGCTGCTTCAATCATGAGTCACACAATGCCTGCAACCTCTTACAATAGTAATTAATGTGCAAGTCCCCTAATTAAATTCTAAAAGGGCGAGAATGCTTTAACTAAGTTTACAAGAATTGCTTCTCACTGGTTCCCCCAAATAAAGGCAAACACGCGTAATTACGCAGCTCCCCGCAACCCCGCATCCAGGATGCGCCGGCTTCTCTCCCGAGTGTGCTCCCTGCGTGCGAAGAAAATGACACAGGGAACTTGCGGACCCAAAAAAGGCGCAAAGTGGGAGCTCACGACTGCAGGGGCGAGAGGCGGACGGCGTGCCCGTCTTACCTGCTAAGATTCCTCTCTACGTCTTTGGTCGCTTTAGCTTCCAATTCTCTGGAAAGAAAGAGGAAAAGAGGGACGCGCCTGAAGCGGAGCCGCTGCGGCAGACGCGGCGACGCGGCCGGTGGGGGAGGGGCGGGCCTGGCGGCTGCGGGGCTGCAGCCCTCGGCGCCCAGGGGCGGCCGGCGACCCCCGCCGGCCCGCGGCCCCGCTCCCGCCCGCGCCCGCAGCGGAGCAGCCCTCGCCCACGCCCAGGCCCGCAGCTCGGGCGCTCGGCCTCCCGCCACCTACGGTCGCGGGCCCTGCGGCAGCGCCCGCGGCTCCCCCGCCGGAGGAGGCCAAGCGCCGCTCACCTCATGTGTAAAGTGCACGAGCAAGTGGGGCGGGCGAGCGAGGCCGCGAGCCTCAAGCCCTCCGCAGCGCCGCGGGGACAGGCCCGAGCAGCCGCGCCAGCGCCATTTTCTACACCGACCCGCCGCCGCCGCCGCCGCCGCCGCAGCTACCACCGCCGCCGCAGGCCCCAGGCCGGAAGTGAATGCCCCGCTCCGCAACCCCTTCCGGGGCGCCCTGCCAGCTGCCTCAAGATGGACGACCTAGTGACTGGGCCCGTGCACCGGCCAAGCCTGTGGCAACCGCCGTGACGCGGGCGCTGCCCCCGCCTGTCCCTCCTGCCACCCCCCGGGCGCCCCGCACAGCGCGGGGCTGGGGTCCCGAGCCCGACGGCGTCGCCGCGCCGTTCCGATGTGACGGAGGCCTCTCCTCTGCTGCGACACCGGCTCCCTTTCCTGCGCCGGCCCCTCCCCCACAGAATCTCTCTCTCTCACACACACACACACACACACACACACACCTCCACACGCCGGCCCCTCCCCCACAGAATCTCTCTCTCTCTCTCTCACACACACACACACACACACACACCTCCACACGCCGGCCCCTCCCCCACCGAATCTCTCTCTCTCTCACACACACCCCCCTAAAGAGCTCAGCGGTGATGAAGTTTGACCTTGAGCCGGTTGTTTAACCTCTCTCCGGCGTTCCCCCTCAGGCCAGGAGGCACACCCAGGCGCGCTGGCAGGTGTAAGGGACGCTTCCCCCTCCTAACCTGGCAGAGCCCTGGACTCGGCCTTGCACTTGCAGGGGTTCCCGTCCAGAAAATATCTCTCAGCATCTCCAGATAGTCCGTTCAGATAGCAAGTCCTGGCACTGAGGATGGTGGCGAGACGCTGAAAACGGCCACCGTGTGCAGCGTGCCGAAGGGGTAGTGAAACCTTTCCTGGTCTGCGGTAGGACATGGGTTTTCAATCTCATGACACACAAAACTATAGAAATTCTGCAGTGCTGACCAAAAACAGGCATAGTTTTAGTTCATTCACACGGGATGGCGACTGTGCTTGCTGGCTGTTGCCATTGCTCAGTTGGACGGTCGGAGGGGAAGGAGGGCCGAGCCCTGGGCGGGAACTAAGGCCGGCGTGCCTTCCACGTCCCTGCGGGCCGGGCCGGCGAGCGCCGCGCCGCGCTGCTGGCGGCGCCTGAACCCGGGGCAGCGGGCGGGGCCGCGGCGCGGAAAGGCTGCCGTGGAGGAGGCGAAGAGGCCGCCCCAAGGGAGCTCGCGCCGTGAGAAACACACAGATACTTAAGGTGCTACATATGTGGACACGGCCAGATACAGACGTGTGAGTAAAGTGAGAAAATAAACCTGCCTCGTGTAGATAGATAAAAGATATATACAAACCAACAGGAAAAGTGGAAGGTAGAGGTACAATATACACATTGTAGATAAAATGGGGTGCGTACATTCGTGTGCTTTTTTTTCCATCCCCTCAAAATGCCCTTTTTCCTAACCTGAAAATGAGTCTTCCTCTGTGCTTAAAACCCATTCTTCATTCTGAGAAAGAATGGATTTTTTTTGTTTCTCCTTCCATTTTCCTCTTTCTAAACTAGGTTCTTCCTCTGGCTTTAAAGAATGCCCAAATTTCTCCCATTAAAAAGAAACAAAACTACCACGACTGCCCCGTTCCTATCCTCTCTGAGGGGGATGTGTAATGAATGAATGAATGAATGAATGCACAAAGTCCTACAACACGCGCACCAAAATGTTAATTTTCTTCTTTTAATGTGTCTGGCGTGTGTGTGGTTTTTCTTTTTATACAATGATAATGTGTAAAAAAAAATTTTTAATCAGGTTTAAAAATTGTGAAATGTAGGAGGCACCAAATAAATGCTAGTTACTTTCTTTTTCCTGCCATCGTCCCTATCCTCAATTCATCCACACATATATTTACTTTAGTTTTCCTTTATGGTTATTGCTACTTAAAACGTTAAAAATTGCCCAGCCGTGGAGGTCCCAGTTTGATTCCCTATCAAATAGGGGCACATGCCCAGGGCACAGGATCCCCAGTAGGGGGCGTGCAGCAGGCAGCCAATCAATGATTCTCATCGTTGCTATTTCTCTCTCTCCCTCTCCCTTCCTCTCTGGAATCAATTGAAAAATGTATTTTAAAAATATATATTACAGTATTTCTTTAGGAATTAAAAAATATGAATCACAGTATGCTTTTATGCCTAGGTTTATGACTAATTTTCCACAACAGCATAAGGCAATGAAAACAGTAATACTATCAACATTTGCACAGCTGTCAAGTTTAGCTGACTTTTTAAAAAATTAGGCTTTTCTTAGCTTTGAATAACTCAGTTTCTTTTTTCTTGTAAATATGTTTTTATTGATTTTAGAGAGAGAGGAAGGGAGATGGAGAGAACATCGATTAGAGAAACATAATTGGCTGCCTCCTGCATGCGGATCCAGCCTGAAACCTGGGCATGTGTCTAACCGGGAATAGGACCAGCAAACTTTCAGTGCATGGGAGGACACCCTTCCAACTGAGCCACACCTGCCAAGGCTCAGGCTGGAGGTTTGACCTTGTAGACGAAAACGGATTTCATACTTTAGATCCACTGGAGCCACTTTTTTTACTTTACTTGCATAATCAATTAGAAACAAAACCAGAAACAGTCCTCTATAGAGTAAGGAGTGAGAGCGAAAGGGGCTGCATGCTCACCTGACTAGCTCAGGGAAGGCCTACGTGGTGGCCTTGCAAACTCAAAGACCTAAAGTAACCACAAAGGAGGGTCTGAAGTTAAAACTTTTTAAACAAAAAAGCAGTTTATGGTGGGGAGTCATGTCCTATATTTTCCCTGACAAAGGTCAATCTTTACCTTAACTGAGCCTGGCTATTGTCTTTTTGCATCTACAATAACATATTGTTGGAATGTCAAAGTTCTTTTCCTTATTCCAGACCTGTCGAAGCACAGGCACCACAAATTCCTTTATTATTATTGAGTTAACTGTTGACAGTTAACTATCCTGCACCCACCTACGTAAAAGAAGTATGCATCTATCATTTCCCTTTTTATCCAATCCCAGATGTTTCCCCACTTTGCTTTCTCCCACCTCCCTAATCTACCACCAACGCATTCCTTGTAATCTATTTCTGACTCCTCTTTTGATTGTAATGTATAAAACAAGGTGCAAAACTACCATTCTCAGGAGCATTATCTCAATCCGTTGAGACTCAACTTCCCAGCCTTTGTCGACAGTTTGGCTCAAATAAACTCATAAAAATTCTTCACTGGTTTAAATTTTTCTTACGTTAACATGGATTTCATTGACACAGCTCTTTTAAGTAAGAAAATACCATGTTTTACAACAAGCATATTCTCTAGGTTAAATGAATATTAAAATTTTTGCAGGCCTCATGGTTGAAGTCTACAGTTAGAGAATTTATTTTCTGTGGTATTAAATGCTTTTTCAATAATAACTTTTTATGGAATAGTTCAGGAAGAATCTAGAACTATCTCAGGCAGATCCTTGCTTCTTCTTAATAAGCATAATAAGAAATAGAGACTGTACAAATTTAAATTTAAATAAGGCCTTTTATTCTCCATTTTTCTTTCTTTCTTGGGTGCTTTGTTCCTTTGGTTTCTGAAGTCACCAGGAAATATATATTCTCTACCCCACTCTTTCTTGTTCTACTGAGTAGAATAAATGACTAGCCAGGTACTTGGGAAATTATGTACTTGAAAGAAGATGCTTTTTTTTTAATCCCTCCCAAAGCTTTACCATAAAATAACATCATGAGATATTTATGTATTTTTTAGGTACAGCACACTCAAATATTTTTAAATTTAGAAGAATCTCCACAATAATGTATAACTTGAAACTGAGGCATGAACATGAACAAATTTTCTGGAGAGTGTATTATTTGTTTTAGCTAAAACTTATCTGGTACTTAACAAAAATGTGACAGCCATACACTGTTCCCAGTTTAGTAATTTACAAATGTCAACTAGTCTTTATTGTCATCCTCACATAGTCCAATGGGGTAGGAATGCTACCCCATTTTAGAGATGAAGATAATTAACTTGCCCAAAGTCACATAACTAGTATAATAGAACCAGGCAATTTGGCGCCTCAGTCACTAACTACTACATTGTAGATCTCATTTTCTCAATCATATTGGACCCCCTAGCCCCTTAGAGAAATATTTTATAACACCACCTCTTACTATCTGCAAATGGTAAACATAGGTAATATATACTACCTAACACATAATTTCAAAATACATATAATAATAACTTATCTCTGATATAAAAGAGGAATAAGATAAAAGTAAGTATAAAAAGATAAAATGCAATAAATAAATAAATAAAATGCCACCCTAGCTGGTTTGGCTCAGTGGATAGAGCATCGGCCTGCAGACTGGAGCATCGATTGCAGTCATGGGCACATGCTTAGGTTGTTGGCTTGATCCACAGCAGAGGGTGTGCAGGAAGCAGCCGATCAATAATTCTCTCTCATCATTGATGTTTCTATCTCTCTGTCCCTCTCCCTTCCTCTGTGAAATCAATAAAGATAATTAGTAAGTAAATAAACAAACAAACAAAAATTCCTTTCGCTAAGCACATGCATGGGCTGGTATGCTCTGGAAGTCTAGGTAAAACAGGCAGATGCTGGCCCTTGGGTAGAATTCCCCACCACAGATACAGATCAACTCAGCAGTGGTGCATTAGTTATTCATAGACCAAGACTATGTGATGTCGGAGGCGTAATTTTTCTGAAATACAGAACAAGGTCCAGTCAATTTCTGAACCACTAGGTAATAATTCTTCCTCCATTTATGTGCTAACTGCATTACTGGACATTTCAGGGTATATTACAGCTGCAAAAGTAAGACATTATGTCCTCAGACAATTATAAACACGCCTTTACCTAATTGAACGTTCAGTGATGGGCAAGTCTCCATTCTGTGGGACTATCCTTGCCCAGCACCCACAGCTCCTTGCATTGAATCTTAATAGCACTGCTGCCCTTGCCCCCAGATTCTTTGTTACAGCCAAAAACACTTCAGTGGGATCTCCATACACTCTGAGGAGTGGTGCTAAGGTATTAGTTTACTGTGAGCCACTGCTAGAGTGAGACATGTGGAGGCGTGATCCTGAGAAAGTCTGATACTCCAGTGAAAACCTGAGTAAGATGGGAAGGAAAGCAGGGTAAGGGGAGTGCAGTGGGGCCAAATGATGCCTCCCAGCCTGACATGGCAAAATGCAGCCTCCTTATTCCTTCTCTGCTTCCTTCTTACCCCACACACAAACTTCCCTGAAGGGACCATTTCCCCCACCACACTCCTGTCAGTGATAACACTGCCAGTCACTAAGCTGCCCTGGCCAGTAAGGCCAGAAAATTACCACTCAGTTTCAACTTTTCCCTCCATCCAATTCATCAATAAGTTATTTTGTCTCCAAACTTCTCTTTTGTTCTTCCTTTCCTGTTTACCACTATACACTCTGAAAATGCCAGTTTCTCATTTCTTTCTCTTTTGTTGGTGTTGTGGTATAGTTTACATACATATAAGATGCACACATTTGAAGTGAAAAGTCAATGAGCCTTGACAAATAAATATACCCAGGTGACCACTACACAACAATCAATATATAGAACACTTTCATCACCCCAGAAAATGCCCTTGTGTCCCTTTCCGTCGCTCACTTGCTCTCTCCAATGCACACCCCTGACACCAGGAAACCACTTTTCTGACTGATATTCCTATAAATCACACCAGTCTGTTCTAAGGACTTATGTTATAAACTAGAGGCCATGTGCATGAATTTGTGTACAGGTGGGGTCCCTCAGCCTGGCCAGTGATTGGGGCTAATGGGGTGATTGGGGCCCGCTGGCCAGGGAGAGGGACCACAGGAGGTTGGCCGGTCATGGAAGGTTGGCTGTGGGTGTGCACTGACCACCAGGGGACAGCTCCTGCATTGAGCATCTGCTCCCTGGTGGTCAGTGTGTTGTCATAGAAATCAGTTGACCAGTGGTCCAATCGACTAGTGGTCTGGTCATTTGGTTGTAACAGTCACTTAGGCTTTTATATATATACTAGAGGTCTGGTGCATGAAATTCATGCACGGGGGTGTGTGTCCCTCAGCCTAGCCTGCACCGTCTCAAATCTGGCACCTCTCAAGAAATGTCCAACTCAATGGGCAGCTGGACATCCCTCTCACAATCCAGGACTGTTGGCTCCCAACAGCTTGCCTGCCTGCCTTCCTGATTGCCCCTAACTGCTTCTGCCTACCAGCCTGATCATTCCCTAACCACTCCCCTGCCAGCCTGATTTATGCTAACTGCTCCCCTGCCAGCCTGGTCACCCCTAACTGTCCTCCCCTGCAGGCCTGGATCCCCCACAACTGCCCTTCCTTGCAGGCCCAGTCACCCTTAACTGCCCTCCCTTGTAGGCCTGGTACCTCCCAAATGCCTTTCCCTGCTGGCCATCTTATGGTGGCCATTTGTGTCCACATGGGGGCAGCCATCTTTGACCACATTGGGTCAGCTATCTTGGAGTGACCATCAATTTGCATATTACTCTTTTATTAGATAGGATAGAGGCCTGGTACATGGGTGGGGGCTCGCTGGTTTGCCCTGAAGGGTGTCCCAGATCAGGGTGGGGGTTCCCTTGGGGTGTGGGGCATGGGGAGGCCTGGGTGAGGGGCCTGTGGTGGCTTGCAGGCTGGCCACGCCCCCTGGTGATCCAAGCGGAGTCCCTGGTATCTGGGATTTATTTATATTCTATAATTGAAACTTTGTGGCCTTGAGTTGGGGCCAGGGCAGCCAGGGTTATGGTAAGCTTGGCTTTCTCCATTGTCGGGGACAACTCAAGCCTCCTGCTCTCTCCAGTTCCATGGCTGCTGCCATTTTTGTTGGGTTTTATTTATCTTCTATAATTGAAACTTTATAGCATTGAGTGGAGGTTAGGGCCAGCCAGAGTGGGCAGGAAACTTGGCTTCCTCCATTGTTAGGGAAACCCAAGCCTCCTGCTCACTCTGTGGTCTCTACCATCTTGATTGGGTTAATTTGCATACTCATTCCTGATTGGCTTGTGGGCATGGCTGTGGGCATAGCGGGGGTATGGTCAATTTGCATGTCTCTTATTAATGTAGATAGATGGAGTCATAGTAGATTGTCACTGGCTTCTCTTGTTGAACAGTCTATGAGAGTCATTCATGTTGCTGTATGTATTGAAGTTCATTCTTTTTTAATACTGAAAAGTATTCCATTGAATGAATGCACCACAATTTGATTTCCATCCTCCTCCTGATGGACATTTGGATTATTTCCAATTTGGCATTCTTATGAATAAATCTGCTATGAACATACTTGTACAAATCTTATTTTGTGGACAGCAGACAGATGTTTTCATTTCTCTTGGATAAATATCTAGGAATATAATTATTGATTCACAGGATGAGTATATTTTTTTAACTCTATAAGATGTTTCTAAAATGGTAACACCAGGCTACATGTCCCATCCCAGGAAACGGTCCAGTTGCTCCACATCCTCGCCAGCATTGCACATGTTCACTTCTAGCCTCTTAGAGTCATTCCCCAAATAGCAGCCTGAGAGATTTTTCTTAAAAGGAAAACCTTAGTCTCCAGCTTGGAACAACTCAAAGGCTTTGCAGGGCTCTTGATTCAAAACCTAATATATTTAACATGGTCTGCCATGTCTCTCCAATGTTATCACCAGGCACTGCCCCAAGCTCCAGACAATCTCCAGTTTTTCTTCATTTTCTAAAAGGTGTAGCTGCTTCCCCCAGCCTGCTTCTAACCATCCTTCACTTTGAATCCTCAGGTAACTGCCTCAGGAAGACCACCATCTGCCTGGACTTTATTAGGTCTCTGGTTACATATTCTAAAGGCATTCTTGATATCTTCATAGCACGAGCACATTTGCATAAAGTATTTCTGCCACTATTTGTTTAACCTTTGATTCTCCAGAGTCTTTATAAGCTCCAGGAGAGCGAGGACCATGCCTACCTTGTCATCATTATGTCTTTAGCATCTAGCACCACTCCTAGTACATTTGGGCCCTTAATAATATTTATTAAATGAAAGAATAATTTTTCTATGCTTTGCTTATGGCCACCAAAGTGGTCTAACAACTAAATCACTCAGATCCTGCTGATGCTTAAAATTCTTGAATGGCTCCCAATATTCTATGGAATAGTATTGGAAATGTTACTACCTAACCTGCCCCATTTCCCAGGATTCCTACTTTGTGCTCCAGTGACACTGAACTATTGATACTGTCTTGTGACTTGAACATGTTATTTCCTCTGAGTAGAACACCTCCCTTAATATGTCTACCTAACAAACTCAGACTTCAGAGCCCATTTCAAATGTATCCTATGAGTTCTCTGAAGCTCATAAGAGATATAAATGGGAGTAAAGTACAATACTAACTAACATCTATTGAATCTTTCCCCTCCTATTCATGTAGAAACTCAGACATCTAGAAAGAACCCCTTGAGTAGTTAGGGTTGGGTTTGTCATGTTCTCATGAGATAAGTCATTTTTATCCAACCACTCCTGGCAACTTGCCTTTTGTGTTCATTGTTGTATTTGCCTGCACCCAGAGCAGTGCCCAGGACATATTAGGCATTGAATTACTGTTTGTTGAATGATGAATGAATGTAGTCTTTTCTCCAAAGAGTTGTATAATATGTGTCAAGGAGCATCATGGTTCTCCCAGTTGCCTGCTTGTTACCATCTTGACTTTTAGCAAGACCTGTCCAAATTCTCCTAGACATCTGTTTGGCTTCTTCAAACTACTAGGTTTTGCTTTATCTTACAGATGCAAACAATATTCTTTCCATAATGCTCTTGTTTTCCATCAGACTCACCAGGCACTTACCTTGTTTTCATTAGGACAAAGTGGTTATTTTAATCTCTTATACATCCCTCAACATTCAGTGCTAAAATAATCAGTTGTTGTTTCCCTATTTTTTTCTTTGAATGCTACAAGCTTTGATGGAACCCTGCTTATTCTTAAGGGCTAAACTTCTTCACTCTCAGTCCATTAGTTAGTGGAGACATGCTACACTAAGCACTTTTATTCCCATTGACTAAATTGGGGATAATTTGAACATTAAAATAAACAATTATACTAAGGCATTATAATCCACTCAACAAAGTAGAAAACTAGATTTCTGTATAGACAC
Organism: Lasiurus cinereus; assembly: GCA_011751065.1. Classification (NCBI taxonomy): domain Eukaryota; kingdom Metazoa; phylum Chordata; class Mammalia; order Chiroptera; family Vespertilionidae; genus Lasiurus; species Lasiurus cinereus. The sequence goes on from JAAGEH010000024.1 coordinate 3,891,140, forward strand.
ACATATATATCACTTATTCATTCAATAAACATTAAATGAGGATCAAGGACTTCTACCTCCAACCAAGATGGAGCAATAAAAGCTCTATTTACCCTCTCTTCAAAACAACTAAAAAGACAAAATTCATGAAACAAAGAATATATTGAACATCAAATAATAAAAGACTGTGATCTCAGAGAGATGGGAAACAAAGGGGGTGAACCCCATGATTTACCTGGATTACTGTTGGAGGAGAGTTTCTAGGCAGTGATGGTACAGTGGTAAGGGAAGAGGAAACACAAGAAGGTTTCCCTCAGTAGAGGCAGCATAGCTGAGAGTCTGGAGAGGTCAAGGAGGCTAGAGTTCAAAAGTCAGAGTACGACAAAGAGGAGAACCACAGGGATGGAGAGATTCAGAGATCTGCAGAGGCTCATACTTGGCCCTTCAGCTGAGAACTGAGTGGTACATGCATATCATAAAACTACAGGGGAAGACCCACATAAAAGGGATGAAAGAAACAATATCCAGGGCTCACCGGGAGCTTAGAATAGTTCCTGTTCCCATCAATGAGATTAGAACACCTGGGACAATAGGTGAAATACTCAGGAAGATTTTGCATCATGATTGGGCCAAAGTTAGCTCAAGATACACACTGCTCTGGTGCTACCCAACAAAGCTTAAAAGACATCCTTGAAAGTTCAAACTATTTCAACAAAACTGAACAAGGTAAATTCACAATCAACACCCAACAAGGTAAAATTCACAATGTCTGGCTTTCAATAGGAAATTAACAGACAGCCCGGTTCATGGCTCAGTGGTTGAGTATTGACCTATGAACCAGGAGGTCACAGTTCAATTCTTGGTCAGGGCACATGTCCAGATTGCAGGCTCAATCCTCAGTCTGGGGTATGCAGGAGAGAGCTGATCAAAGATTCTCTCTCATCATTGATGTTTTTATCTCTTACTACCTCTCTCTTCCTCTCTGAAATATATGTTTTTAAAAAATTACCTGACATGCATAAAAGTAGGAAAATATTATTGAAATGAGGAGAAAATCTAATCAATTGAAATAAACCAACCTAGAAATGGCATGGATGCTAAAATTAGGAGCAAAGAACATTAAAACAGCTATTACAACCATATCCTATGTACACTAAAGTTAAGTCACACCTTGGAAAATATTTTTAAAAGAAGACACTTTATTTTTGGAAATAAAAACTACAATATCTGAGAAAAATATACTGACTGAGATTAACAGCAGACTAGACACTGCAGAAGAAAAGATAGTAACACACAGCAACAGAAACTACCTAAAATGAAATAGATAAAAAAGACTAAAAGTTAAATAAAGAGAGCATCAATGAGCTATGAAACAATTTGAAAGCCCAAGATATGTATTATTTGAGTCCCTAAAGAAAAGAACTGGGGAATAGAAGAACTATTTGTAGAAATAATAGTAAATTTTTTCCCAAATTTGATGAAAATTATAAACCATAGATCCAAGAATATCAACCGACAAACAGCCCCCCCTACACACACACACACACACACACACACACACACACACACATCATGGGGAATATATCAAGTAACATCATAATTAAATCATTTAAAGACAATGATTAAGAGAAACATCTTAAAGGCATCCAGAGAAGAAAACATGTTATAAACCACAGAATAAAGATTCAGCTGACAGCAGACTTTTGTCATAAAGTGCAAGCATTTAAAGAAAAAGATCAACCTAGAATTCTATTACTTGCAAAAATACTTTTAAAATTAAAGATGAAATAAAGACACTTCAGAATTAGATAATCCAAAAGAATTGTCACCAGCAAACCTGTACTACACACACACACACACACAAAAAAAAAAAAAAAAGGTAAAATGAAGTTCTTCAGACAGAAGGAAAATGAGATGAGATGAAAATATAGTTATATAAAAGGAGGAACACTGAAAATAGTACCTAAATAGGTAAATCATACGTAAATATAAGAAAAATTTTTTTCTCATTAATAAAATGTCATGAAAAAATAATTGTTTAAAATTAAAATGAGAAACATGTGCATTCTGGGGTTTACAACATAGTTAGAAATAAAATATAAGACAGAAATAACACAAAATCTCAGAGGGGAAAAACAGATATATTGTTGTAATGTCCATTTACCAAGATCTATACTATTGCTTAAAAGTAGGCTGTAAGTTAAGGTAGATGATATATTAACTATAATTTAAGGTAAACCCTGCTGCAACCACAAAAATCACACAATAAAGAATAATATCTCATAAGCCAACAAAGGAGTAAAATGGTATAAAGTAAGGACCCAACTTTGTCCTTTGGCATGTGGATATTATATTTTCTCATCACCATTTGTTGCAAGACTGTCCTCTAACTATTGAATGGTTCTGACACTGACAAAGAAGTAAACTGGAATCATAGTAATTACTCAACTAAAAGTATGCATGAGGGAAGGAAAAAGGAAACAAAAAACAAATAGAAAATAGTCAAATGTAAATTTAAAATCCTCTAAGTCACATCAAATATAAATAGTCTAAGCTTCCTAATTCAAAGTCAGAGATAGATTGGATTAAAAAAAGAGAGAAAGGAAGGATCTATTTGTATGCTGCCCGTAAGAAACTCCCTTGAAACACTAACGTATAAATAGATTAAAAGCAAAAGGATGGAGAAAATAAACTACCTAAGCTAACACTAATAAAAAGAAACCTAAAGTGGTTATATTAATAACAATCAAAATAGATATTTGAACACTGAATATTACTGGGGAGGAGGAGTAGGGAAAGAGTCAATTCATCAACAAGGTACAATAATCTTTAAGTATATATACAGCTTTAGAATACAGCAAAAATGCTGTAACTGCAAGGAGAAATGGACAAATCTGCAACTGTAGTCAACAATTCCAACATCCTTCTCTCAATACCAGGTATTTGCTAGAACAAATAGACAGTAAACCAGCAAGCACATAGAGTATCTGAACAACAGTGTCAAACAACTTGAGTTGACATATAGAATACTCTTTTTTTAAAAGAACACTTCATACAATAACCACAGAATACAACTTCTTTTCAATCACATGCAGAATATTTAGCAAGATAAACAACATAATAAGTCATAAAATAAATCTCAATAAGTTAAAAAAATAATTCCATCATAGCTGATCGATGTTTCTCTCTCATCGATGTTTCTAACTCTGTATCTCTCTCCCTTCCTCTCTGTAAAAAAATCAATAAAATATATTTTTTAAAAAAGAATTACATCATATACAATATGTTCTCATACCTCAATGGAATAAAATTAGAAATTAACATCAGAAAGAGATCTGTGAAATCCCTAATGACTTTGAAACAAAATAGCACCCTGCTAAATAACCCAAAGGTCAAAGGAGAAATCAATAGGTAAATTAGAATGTATGAATAAATGAAAATGAAAACTCAGCATATCAAAACATGTAAAATGTGGCTAATACAGTGCTTAAAGGGACATTAACAGCACTCCAGAAAAAAGCTTCCCAGCGAGAAACCAAGATGATGGCATAGGTAAACACCTGAACTGCTGCCTCACACAACCATTTCAAAACTACAACTAAAAGGCAAAACGACATCATCCAGAATCACAGAAAGGCTGGCTGAGTAGAAATTCTACAACTAGAAGGAAAAAGAAAAGCACACTGAGACTCACAGGAGCTGCAGAAGGCAGAGGTACGAAGGCGCTCACATGGAGAGGAATGGCAACTGAGTATGCAACAGGCTTTCTCAATCAAGAGGGAGATAAAAGCTCCCGACTGCTCTGAACTCCAGTTCCAGGCAAGACTCTGGGACCCAGACTCATAGAGGGAGAAACTGGCCTGTCTGACAGTAGGCAAAACTCAAGGGCAGCTTTCTCTGAGGCGCTTGCCTTGATTACCGTGGGACACTGAGACACAGGGGTCTCTTAGGGCAGGGCTGAAGGGAAGCCATTGCAGTTTTCTCCGCCCTGAGATCCTATCCCATGAAGCTATTGCTGCTTGCTCCGCCGTCAGACTATGCCCCAGCCAAGCTGAACACAGAGGTTTTTTGCATATGAATGGCCTAGTCTTTTGAATTCTAAACTTATCTAACAAACTGCAGCTGAGTTAGTGAGACCTGGAACATTCAAAAGAAGGTACAAGGCCCCACAGCAGCTTGCATTGCTTCACAGACATTGCTAATCCTAACAGCCAATCGGCCTGGAGGTCAATACCTCCCAGTGATACCAACAACAATCAAGGCTTCACTAAAATAAGACTGTGCACACAGCACACAAAGGGGTGCACCAAGAGTGTCCACCTGAGGGAACTGGGGAGGCTGAGCCACTGGGCCCTATGGGACACCTAGCACACTTCCCAACTCAGGGAAGCAGCCAAAATGTGGAGACAAAGAAACAGGTCATAAATGAAAGAAATGGAGGAAAGCAAACAACTGAATATAGGGTTAAAAACCACAGTTATAAGGTTTTAAAAGAATTTCCTAGAAAAAATAGATAAATTTAGTGAGACCCAAGAGGAGATGAAAAAGGACCAACTAGAAATTAAGCATACACTGACTGAAATAATAAATATTATACAGAGATCTAATAGCAGACTAGAGTATCACAAGAATCAAGTCAAAGATTTGAAATACAAAGAAGCAAAAAACACTCAATTGAAAGAGCAAAAAGAAAAAAGAATCCAAAAATATGAAGATAGTGTAAGTAGCCTCTGGGACAACTTCAAGTGTGCCAACATCAGAATTATGGGGGTACCAAAAGAAGTGAGAGAGCAAGATACTGAAAACCTATTTGAAGAAATAATGACAAAAAGCTTCCCTACCTGGTGAAAGAAATAGACTTACAAGTCCAGGAAGCACACAGAACCCCAAACAAAAGGAATCCAAAGAGGACTACATTAAGACACATCATAAATAAAATATCAAGAGCAAAAGACAAAGAGAGAATATTAAAAGCAGCAAGAGAAAAACAGTTCATTACCTACAAGGGAGCACTCATACGACTGTCAGCTGATTTCTCAACAGAAATGATGCTGGCCAGATGGGAGTGGCAAGAAATATTCAACGTGATGAATAGCAAGAACCTACAACCAAGATTACTCTATCCAGCAAAGCTATCATTCAGAATTGAAGGACAGATAAAGAGCTTCACAGAGAAGAAAAAGCTAAAGGAGTTCATCAACACCAAACCAGTAATATATGAAATGTTGAAATGTACTCTTTAAGAAGAAGAAGAGGAAGAAAAAGGTAAAGATAACAATTATGTACAACAAATACATATCTATCAACAAGTGAATCTAAAAATCAAGTAAATAAAAAATCTGATAAACACAATAAACTGGTGAATACAATATAACCAGGGGCATAGAAAGGAGTGGACTGACAATTCTCGGAGGGAAAAGGAGTGTGGGAGGTGCGGGAAGAGAATGGACAAAAATCATACACCTATGGATGAAAACAGTGGGAGAGGGGTTAGGGCAGAGGGTGGCATGGGAACTGAGTGGAGGGGAGCTATGGGGGTAAAAAAAAGGAACAATTGTAATAATCTGAACAATAAAGATTTATTTTAAAAAATTGCACTCCAAATATCCATATTAGAAACGAAGTCTGGAGAATCCAAGATGGCAGCATAGGTAAACACCTACACTGCTGCCTCACATAACAGTTTCAAAACTACAACTACAAAGACAGAACAGACATCATCCAGAACCACAGGAAAGGTGGCTGAGTGGAAATTCTACAACTAGAAGGAAAGAGAAGGGCTCACAGAGACCCAGAGAAGCTCCAAAAAGCTGAGATACAGAGATGCGCACATGGAGAGAGCGAGTGCCAGATAAACACGCTTATAAGGTTTTTCAAGAATATCCTAGAAAAGTTGGATAAAGTTAGCGAGACCCAAGAGGAGATGAAAAAGAACCAACTAGAGATGGAAAAGGACCAACTAGAGATGAAAAAGGACCAACTAGAAATTAAACATACACTG
>JAAGEH010000024.1:3902119-3931649 GCA_011751065.1 Lasiurus cinereus
CTTTTCTAGGATATTCTTGAAAAACCTTAAAAGCGTGGTTTTGAACTCTATATCCAGTCATTTGTTTTCCTCTATTTCTTTTGTTTGTGATCCCTTCCCTTGTCTCGGCATTTTCACTATGCCATTAGAACTTCTGTGTTGGATTCAGCCTTATGATACCAGACTTGCAAACTGCAAAAGCCTCTCTGTTGAGCTTGGGATGGGTGGAGTCTCAAGGCTTAAGGGACCACCTTGCCTTCCAGTCGGTCCCGCCCTCCAGGGCCCCTGAGTCTCAAGTGACTGGGTAATCGCTGAAGTGGTCCCTGTATGTGCGCAGGCACTTGTGCTCTCTAGCAGTGCCTCTAGACTGCTGCCCCTCCGGCTCCCCTGCGCTCCGGGACCATGTGAGTCTGGGTCCCCAGGGTTTCTCCCAAAACTGGGGTTTAATGGAGCCAGAAGTGGCACAGTTGGGAGGGTCTGTCTCCTGCCCACTCGTGAAAGCCAGCGGCACAATCAGCAGTCTTTCCTCTTCGAGCAGTGCTGTGCGCGCCACCAGACTTCTGCCCTTTTGCAGCTCCCCTAAGTTTCCGTGCACTTCTCCCTTTTCACAGTCCAAACTCCCTCTGTATGAGTTTCGGCTGGATCTGTGGTTTAGTGTCGTAGGATAAGGGGTTCAATGCCACTGAGAGTCTCCATCTCCCTTCCGCCAGAGAAAGCCAGCCAGGTTCTCCGACACCTGCTCTCTCCATGCGTGCATCTCTGTATTTCAGCTTTTTGCAGCTTCTCTGGGTCTCTGTGAGCCCCTCTCTTTCCTTCTAGTTGTAGAATTTCCACTCAGCCAGCTTTCCTGTGGTTCTGGATGATGTCCGTGTAATTCAAAATACTTTCTGCAAACTATAAATTAAAAAGGAAAAGGAGTAACTTTATATTAGGGAAGCCTGGCAGACACCACCTTAATGGCATGGTCACAGTGGCCATCAGGAGTGAGGCATTGAAACCGCAGCCCATGAGACTGTGGGCACTCCTCAAAGGAACTTTTTTTAAGTATCAAGATTATGAAAGTCAAGGGAGAACTGAGGAGCTGTGCCTGTTGAAGGAGGCTTAAGAGACTGACAATGAAAGTAATGCTTGATTCTGAAAGGGACTCCTTTGCTTAAAACACACTGTTGCAATAGTTATGAAGCCCATAGGGACATCAACGCCCATTTTCGATTTCAATGACTACTGAGAATTACCTCGCTCATAGGAGATATTTACTCATATATCTAGTTGATGTGACATGTATTTAGGTATGTTGTCGGAAACCAAAACATTGTTCTCACTAAATGGATGAAAACAGAAGGCTAGAAGGCTGGTCAACCTTGAAGCTCTGAAAGGTCAAAACCAGCCACTCCCTATCTAATTAAGACAATGAACTTCCCCATTAAATAAGCATGTCAATCCTGACTGATAAAATAATCTATTTGTTACTGGAATTGCCTGCTTCAGGGCAAAGGGTGTATCCCAAACCTAAATAAAAGGGATGGCAAGGCCAAAGGAAAGTGACAGTCCTTTCCACTAGAGGAAGGCTTCTGCCTGGCCCCTCAATATCGCCAAATTAATGTTTTCTAGTCTCTCATTTCGTTTGCGTGCGGCCTCCTTCAGAACCCGAACCCTGACCCGGGAACCCTGAACCACGCGGGACGTGGAAAGAAGTTCCCACAGTATGTTTTCAGGTTGGGTTTGCAATTTACTTTCAGTTGGTTAAGAGAAAAAGTTTATTTTTGGGTACTTCCAAATTTTCTGTTAGTTCATGATAGTTAAAAAATTATTCTATGTACACATCTGTTTATATGTTTGAGAGTTCCGTGGTCTAGATTCCTAGCAGACTAGCTGTGTCAAAAAGTATGAATATTTAAAAAGGTGATACATTTACCAAAATGCTTTTCAAAGAGATTGTGCCAATTTATACCCTTGTCAGCAATCTATGAAAGCAACTGTTTCCTTTTGCTCATTTGGGCTCTATCTTGCAGTTTTCTTCTTGCCTACCTGTTATCTCATTTTAATTTGTATCTCTTCAGTCAATAGTGATGTTGAGAAATTTTTATGGGCTTCTAAGTAATTATATTTCTTTTGTTTGTGAAATACATCTTTTAAATTTATGTTTACTTATTGCTTTTAGAGAGAGAGGAACAGAGGGAGAGAGGGAGAGAGAGGGAGAGGGGAGGAGAGAGAGAGAGAGAGAGAGAGAGAGAGAGAGAGAGAGATATCAATTTGTTGTTCCACTTAATTGATGCATTCACTGGTTGCTTCTTGTATGTGCCCTGACCAGGGATTGAACCGCAACCTCAGAATATCGGGATGACCATCTAATCAACTGAGCTATCCAGCCAGGGCTCTGTGAACTACATGTTTATATTTCTTATCCAGTTTTAAAGATATTCATATTTTCCTTTTTCTTTATAAGAATTCTTTGTATATTAAGGGAAATTGTTTTTTGTTTGGTGTTTTTGTTTGTTTTTGACCTGTAGTCTGGATTGTAAAACACTTATTTTTCTAGCTAAACTACCTTTTAACTTAGCCTATGCTATTTTTATTCTCTGCAGCTATTTTAAGCTTTATGTAGTCAATTTTTCCTTTTTAGTTTCTGAGTTTTATGTCTTGCATAGAAATATTTTCTCCAATTCAAATTATGTGTGTGTGTACACTTGCAAGTTTTTTTTCTTGTTTTGTTTATTTACAATTGAATTGTTTATTCATCTGGAATTTAATTCATGTAAGGAATAAATAGACATTCAGCTATAACTTATGTTCTTACAAATGGTTAGCTAATTAACCCAACAGTGATTACTGCACAGTATAATTTTGGTTTTTTCTTCTAGTGGGAAACATTATTTTATCATATGCAGGCACATCTCGGGACATTGCAGGTTCATTTCCAGATGACTGCAATAAAGCAAGTGTTACAATGAAGTGAGCCACACAAATTTTTGGTTCCCTACTGAATATTAAAGTGATGTTAACACTACACTGTAGTCTATGAAGTGGGCAATAGCAATGTGTCTAAAAAACAATGTATGCATTTTAATTTAAAAACACTAAAACTTGTGCACAGGTGGGGTCTGGCCAATCCCTCCCCCCCCGGCCATGGTGGGGGAAACCAATAGGGGGCAGGGCTGGCCGTGGGGAGGGGTTGAGGGTGGTTTGCCAGCCAGCCCTGCTCCCTGGTCGAACTCCTGGTCAAGGGGACAATTTGCATATTAGCCTTTTTATTATATAGGATATGTTAACATCTGAGCCATCAGTGAGTATAATCTTTTTGTTGGTGACAGGTCTTGCTTTGATGTTGATGGCTGCTGACTAATCAGGCTGAAAAGGAGGGGTGGCTGTGGCAATTTCTTAAAATAAGACACATTGATCAACTCCCTCTTTCACAAACCATTTGTCTGTAGCATGTGATGCTGTTTGATACATGTTACTCATGGTAGAACTTCTTTCAAAATTGAAGTCAATCCAGGCCTGGCTGGGTAAGTCAGTGGTTAGAGCATTATCCCGATATGCCAAGGTTGCATGTTTACTTCCAGGTCAGGGCACGGGCAAGAATCAACCAATAAATGCATCAAGAACAGGAACAAGTCTCTCTCTCTCTCTCTCTCTCCCTCCCTCCCTCCCTCCCTCCCTCCCTCCCTCCTTCCCTCTCAAAATCGATAAATTTAAAAACAACTGGAGTCAATCCTCTAAGCCCTGTGGCTGCTTTGCCGACTAAGTTTATGGAATATTCTAAATCCTCTGTTGCCATCTCAGAGACCTTCACAGCATCTTCACCACAGCAAATTCCATCTGGAGAAACCACTGTCTTTGCTCGTCCACAAGCAGCAGCTCCTCACCATCAGAGTCCCTTCTAGAGATGCAGACCTCAGGCTCCATTGCCAAACCTAGCTCCACAGCTTCTGTAGCCACTCCTCCAAGGCCAGAGGTGGGGCCCTGAAGGTCAGCCAGGAGGCAGGGATCTTCCTTACTCCTGTTAATGTGGATATTTTGACTTCTCCATGAATTACAGGTTCTTAATGGCATCTAGAATGGTGAATCCTTTCCAGAAGGTTTTCTTTTTCTTTTTCGTTGTTTTTTAATCTTTATTGTTGAGAGTATTACAGATGTCCCCCATTTTTCCTCCATTGCTCCCCTCTACCTGGTTCCCACCCCACCCTGGGTTTTTATCACTCCATTGTCTGTGTCAATGGATTATGCATATACGTTCTTTGGGTAATCTCTGCACTATCCCCTCCCCCATTCCCTCTGTTCTATGCTTCCATACCTCTAGGCCTATTTTGTTCAATTCATTTTGTTCACTAGATTCCACACATAGGGAGATGCTGTGATACTTCTTTTTTTTTTTTTTTTTGCTGTGATACTTTTAAATTTACTTTGCCCAGATCCATCAGAGCAATTACTGTCTATAGAAGCTATAGCTTTTCAAAATTTATTTCTTGTACTGGAAGTTGAAATTACTCCTTGGTCCATGAGCTGCATGAAGGCTTCTGTGTTCGCAGGCACGGAAACAACACTCACCTCACTGTGCATCTCCATCGAGCTCTTAAGTGAGCAAGTGCCTTGCCAATGAACAGTAACATTTTGAAAGGGATCTTTTTTTCTGGGCAGTAGGGCTCAAACTACCCAAGAGATCGCATTATGAACAGATGTGTGGTCCTTCAGGCTTTGTTGTCCACTTATAGAGCAAAGACAGAGTAGATGGAGCATAATCCTCCAGGCCTGGGGATGGTAATGGAGCACCTGCTTCAACTTAAAGTCACAGCTGCATTAGCCCCTAATGCGAAGCCAGGCATTGGTGTCTCTGCCTGGTTCTGAAAGGCCTAGGTGAGGCAATTTCATCTCCATTGAAAATCTATTGTTCAGTGTCACACCTTCATTAACTACCTTGGCTAGATCTTCTGAGTAACTCATCGCAGCTTCTACATCAGCTTGCTGCTACACCATGTCCTTTTATGTTATGGAGGCGGCTTCTTTCCTTAAACTCATGAACCAGCCTCTGCTAGCTTCAGACTTTGTTTCTGCAGCTTCTCACCGCCCAGCTGCCATACAACTGAAGAGGTAAGGCCATGCTCTGGCTTAGGCTTCGGCTTAAGGTAGTGGTCGGCAAACTCATTAGTCAACAGAGCCAAATATCAACAGTACAACAATTGAAATCTCTTTTGAGAACCAAATTTTTTAAACTTAAACTTCTTTTAACGCCACTTCTTCAAAATAGACTTGCACAGGCCGTGGTATTTTGTGGAAGAGCCACACTAAAGGGGCCAAAGAGCCACATGCAGTTCAGGAGCCGCAGTTTACCAACCACGGGTTACGGGAATGCTGTGGCTGGTTTATTCTACACAAGCCCTAAAACTTTCTCCACATCAGCAAGAAGGTTCTTTCTCTTTCTTGTTGTTCAGTGTTCACTGGAGTAAACATTTTACTTTTCTTCCAGAACTTTTCCTTTGCATTCACAACATGGCTATTTGGGACAAGGGGCCTGGCTTTCAGCTTGTCTTGGTTCTGACATACCTTCCTCACTAACCTTAACCATTTTGAGCTTTCCATGCAAAGGGAAAGACATGTAGTCGCATGTGCTCACTTGAACAGTTAGAGGCCATTGTGAGATTACTAGTTCCAATATTCTTGTGTCTCAGGGAATAGGGACACCCTAGAGAGGGAGAGAAAGGGGGAAAGGCCAGTTCATGGAACAGTCATAATACACAACATTTATTAAGTTCTTGGATCCCCTAAAACAATTACAAAAGGAAAAATAACCAAGCCCTGACCAGTGTGCTCAGTGGTTAATGTGATGGCTGGCACACTGAAGGGTCATGGGTTCGCTCCCGGTCTCCTGGTTGGGGCATGTGCAGGAGACAATGAGATGTGTCTCTCTCATTCAATGTTACTCTCTCTCTCTCTCACTCTCACTCTCACTCTCTCTCTTTTTTTCCCTTCCTCCTTCCCTCACTTCCACTCTCTCTGAAAAGCAATGGAAAAAATATCCTCAGGTGAAGATTAACAAAACAAATAAACAAACAAAAACTGAACACTGATTACCATCCTATATAATAAAGGCTAATATGCAAATTGTCCCCTCCACTGGGAGTTCAACAAGGATTCCATCAGGAGGCAGGGCAGGCTGGCTGGCCAACCATGCACAGCCCCCTTCCCGGGCCTGCTGCAGCCCTTCCCCCAGGCCAGCATGGCCTGATTGCCGAATCAGGGTGGGCCAGCTGGACCCCACCTATGCACCAATTCGTGCATGGGGTAACAAATACCATAATAATGGGAAAAGTTTGAAATATTGTGAGAATTATCAAAATATGGCACAGAGACATGAAGTGAGTAGGTGCTGCTGGAAAAATAGGGATACAGACTTGCCTGACACAGGGTTGCCACAAACCTGTAATTTGTAAAAAAAAAATGTAAAATCTGTGAAGCACAGTGAAGTGAGGCCCAGTAACACAAGGAACGCCTGTACTATCTTCTCAGATGTATTTGGGTCTATTTCTGGATTCTAATCTGTCTCGTAATCTGCCTTTCTCTTCATGCACCAGGACAAAACTTTTTCATCAATGCAGCTTTATAAGAGGCCTCCATGGACCTCAGGGTTAACCCCTCTTTATTACTTCCCTTTTTCAGAATTTTCCTGGCTAGCCTCACTTCTTCATTTTTCCATATGAACTTTAGACTCAGAGAGTTTCAAAGTAGTTTCAAAAATCCTCATAATGTATTTTTATTGGCATAAATTAAACATAAAGGCTAAGTTAGAGACAATATGCATCTTTACACCATTCAATCATCTTACTGATGAGGAGAGTATGTATTTTCACTTGTTTTGTCACTTTTGTGGTTGCTCATTTTGTCTAGTAGGTGTTGGTAATTTTTTTTTCTATATAGTTTTCAAGCTTATTTTTAAAAACATAGAAATTTTGAATGTTAGTTTTATTTTTTTAATTGTACTTTTGGATTGTCTAGACATGCAGTTATTTTACCTGGAAATAATTCTCATACTGTCTCCACTTTTCAATTCTTTAACTTATATTTTAACGTTAGTACATCTAGAATATCTAGAATAGTGTCAAGTAATACTGGCAATATTAATTTGCTTATCTTCTTCTGAACTTTAATTAAAAGTGCTCCTAGCATTTCAACCTTAAGCATGGTGCATTTTTAAACTTAAACATCAATATTGGGTATTGAATTTTATATCTTTTAATCCCTAAGAAGTAGTGTAGTTATTTTCCCTTAACCAGGGCTAAGAGTTCCTCTAATGCCAACAGAGTCTGTCTAACATGGAGCTGGAGCAGCCAAACTGACTGGCTCAAAGCCTAGACCTCTCACTTGCTATATGTGTGGTCTTGGAAGTTTCTTAGCCTCTCTGTGCCCTTGTTGCCTCCTTTATAAACAGAGTCAATAATAGCACTTAGCTCAAAGAACTGTTGCAGGATATCAATAAATAAATATATATAAGGTCTTAAAATAAAGTCCAGTTCAAGACAAATGCTCTGTAAGTGTTAGTCATTAGAATTCCATGCTTGGAATTACCCCAATTGCAGTACTCAGCTTTTCTGATTGTTTGTTTAAATAAACTTAGATAGGGGAGAAACCAAGATGGTGACATAGGTGAACACCTAAACTGCTACCTCACACAACAATTTCAAAATTACAGCTAAAAGACAGAATGGACACCATCCAGAACCAGAGAAAAGTTGGCTGAGTGAAAATTCTACAACTAAAAGTAAAGAGAAGAACTCTCGAAGACTCAGGAGCTGTAAAAGCTGAGGTATGAAGACATGCTTGTGGAGAGGACAGGCGGCAGAGGGTCTGGCTGGCTTCCTCTAGTGGGAGGGACACAGAAAATCCTGACTGCACTGAACCCCACTTCTGACTGTACTGAACCCTAATTCCAGGAAAGACTCATACAGGGGAGTCTGGACTGTTGTGAAAAGGAAGGAGTGCAGGGAAACTTGGGGGAGCCACAAAAGACAGAGGTCTGGGGGCACTCGAAAGTGCACACACAGAGCGCTGACTACTGATTGTGCCGCTGGCTTTCTCTAGTGGGAGGAAAACAGAACCTCCCAACTTTGCTGAAATCCAGGTTGGATGGCACTGAACCCCAGTTTTGGGCAAGACCCTGGGGACTCAGACTCATATGGGTCCTTAGAGGGCATGGAAACTCAGGGGAGCAAAAAAGGCAGATATCTGGAGGCACGTGCACCTGCTCACTGAGAGGGCTGCAGCAATTACCCAGAGGCACTGAGACCCAGGGGCTGCCATGTAGGGCAGGGCTGATGGGAAGCTAAGGTTGTCTGCTCAGCCCTGAGACTCCACCACATCCAAGCCCAGCACAGAGGCTGTTGCAATCTTACAAGTCTTAAGGCTGAGTCCAGCACAGTTCTCTGGGCGCAAACACAGCTGATCCTCACAACCAATTGGCTTGGAGGTCAATTCTCTCCAGTGAAGCCAACAACAATCAAGAATTAACTACAACAAGGTTGTACACACAGTCCACAAGGGGTGCACCAAGAGTGTCCACCTCAGGTAACTGGGGAGACAGAGCTACTGGGCCATATAGGACACCTAGCACACAAAGCTACTCTACCAACTCAGGGAAGCAGCAAAATATGCAGAGACAAAAGAACAGATCACAACGAAAGAAATGAAGGAAAGCAAACGACTGGATAGAGTTCAAAACCACGGTTATAAGGTTTTAAAAGAATTTCCTAGAAAAAATAGATAAATTTAGTGAGACCCAAGAGGAGATGAAAAAGGACCAAGTAGAAATTAAACATACACTGACTGAAATAAAAAATTATATACAGATTGAGAATCCAAGATGGCGGCATAGTTAAACACCTACACTGCTGCCTCACACAACAATTTCAAAACTACAACTAAAAGACAGAAAGGACATCATCCAGAACCACAGGAAAGCTGGCTGAGTGGAAGTTCTACAACTAGAGGGAAAGAGAGGGGCTCACAGAGACCCAGAGGAGCTGCAAAAAGCTGAGGTACGGAGGCGCGCGCATGGAGAGAGCGAGTGCCAGAGTGCCTGGCTGGCTTTCTCTGGCGGGAGGGAAACGGAGACTCCCAACAGCATTGAACCCCTTATCTTACGACACTAAACCACAGATCCAGCCAAAACTCATACGGGGGGAGTCTGGACTGTGAAAAGGGAGAGGTGCATGGAAATTTAAGGGAGTCGCAAAAGATCAAAGGCCTGGTGGCGCGCAAGGCACTGCACGCAGGACAGATTGCTGATTGTGCCGCTGGCTTTCACGAGTGGGCGGGAGACAGACCCTCCCAACTGTGCCACTTCTAACTTCACTAAGCCCCTGTTTCAGGCGAAACTCTGGGGACCTAGACTCCTGTGGTCCTGGTGCGCAGGGAAGCCGGAAAGGCAGCGGTCTAGAGGCACTGCGGGAGGGCGCTCGCCCACAAGGACCGCTCCAGCGATTACCCAGTCACGTGAGACTCAGGGGCCGTGGAGGGCGGGGCCGACTGGAAGGAAAGGTGGTCCCTTAAGCCTTGAGACTCCACCCCTCCCAAGCTCAACAGAGGCTTCTGCGGCTTTGCACGTCTGGTATCATAAAGCTGAATTCAACACAGAAGTTTTCCCGGCATACTGAAAATACCGAGACAAGGGAAGGGATTACAAACAAAAGAAATGGAGGGGAAAAAACCGACTGGATATAGAGTTCAAAACCACGCTTATAAGGTTTTTCAAGAATATGCTAGAAAAGTTGGATAAATTTAGTGAGACCCAAGAGGAGATGAAAAAGGACCAACTAGAGACACTGACTGAAATAAAAAATATTATACAGAGTCCTAACAGCAGACTAGAGGATGGCAAGAATCAAGTCAAAAATTTGAAATATAAAGAAGCAGAAAACATTCAACTAGAAAAACAAGAAGAGAAAAGAATCCAAAAATGTGAAGATAATGTAAGGAGCCTCTGGGACAACTTCAAGCGTACCAACATCAGAATTATGGGGGTGCCAGAAGAAGAGAGAGAGCAAGATACTGAAAACCTATTTAAAGAAATAATGACTGAAAACTTCCCACATCTGGTAAAAGAAATAGACTTACAAGTCCAGGAAGCACACAGAACCCCATATAAAAGGAATCCAAAGAGGGCCACACCAAGACACATCATAATTAAAATACCAAGAGCAAAAGACAAAGAGAGAATATTAAAAGCAGCAAGAGAAAAACAGTTCATTACCTACAAGGGAGCACCCATACGACTGTCAGCTGATTTCTCAACAGAAACGATGCAGGCCAGACGGGAGTGGCAAGAAATATTCAACGTGATGAATAGCAAGAACCTACAACCAAGAATAATCTATCTAGCAAAGCTATCATTCAGAATTGAAGGGCAGATAAAGAGCTTCACAGAGAAGAAAAAGCTAAAGGAGTTCATCAACTCCAAACCAGTATTATATGAAATGCTGAAAGGTACTCTTTTAGAAGAGGAAGAAGAAAAGGTAAAAGACAAAAAATTATGAACAATAAATACATATCTATCAACAAGTGAATCTAAAAATTAAGTGAATTAAAAATTGGATCAACAGAATAAACTGGTGAATATAATAGAATCAGGAGCACAGAAAGGGAGTAGAATGATAATTCTCAGGAGGACAAAAATCATAAAGCATCAAACAGACTGTGAAATTACAGCAGAAAGATTAAAGTTAGGTGAGGTAGATAAGTGATCAATCAAAGGACTTGTATGCATGCATATAAGCATAACCAATGATCACAGACACTAGGGGGTTGGGGTATGCCTGGGAGGGAGGGGGGGCAATGGGGAGATATGTATAAAAACTTAATAAAAATTAATAAAAAAAATTAAAAAAAGAGGAAACTAAACACACACACACACACACACACACACACACACAAAATATTATACAGAGACCTAACAGCAGACTAGAGGAATGCAAGAATCAAGTTAAAGATTTGAAATACAAAGAAGCAGAACACACTCAACTGGAAAAAAGAAAAGAAAAAAGAATCCAAAAATGTGAAAATAGTGTAAGAAGCCTCTGGGACAGCTTCAAGTATACCAACATCAGAATTATGGGGGTGCCAGAAGAAGAGAGAGAGAGCAAGATCCTGAAAACCTATTTGAGGAAATAATGACAGAAAACTTCCCCCACCTGGTGAAAGAAATAGACTTACAAGTCCAGGAAGCACACAGAACCCCAAACAAACGGAATCCAAAGAGGACTACACCAAGACACATCATAATTAAAATATCAAGAGCAAAAGACAAAGAGAGAATATTAAAAGCAGCAAGAGAAAAACAGGTAATTACCTACAAGGGAGCACCCATTCGATTGTCAGCTGATTTCTCAACAAAAATTATACAGGCCAGATGGGAGTGGCAAGAAATATTCAACGTGATGAATAGCAAGAACTTACAACCAAGATTACTCTACCCAGCAAAGCTATCATTCAGAATTGAAGGTCAGATAAAGAACTTCACAGATAAGAAAAAACTAAGAAATGCTGAAAGGTATTGTTTACAAAGAGAAAGAAGAAAACGGTAAAGGTAAAAATTATGAACAACAAATACATATCTATCAACAAGTCAATCTAAAAATTAAGTGAATTGAAAATCTGATGATCAGAATAAACTGGTGAATATAATATAATTAGGGTCATAGAAAGGGAGCGGATGAATAATTCTCAGGGGGAGAGAAGTGAGGAGGTTCAGGGAGAGACTGGACAAAAATCATGCACCTGTGGATGAGGACAATGCGGGGGAGGTAAGGGCAAAGGGTGGGGTGGGAGTCAGGGGAGCTCTGGGGGGAAAAAAGAGGAACAATTGTAATAATCTGAACAATAAGGATTTATTTAAAACATAAACAAAAAAACAAACTAACAACCTTAGTTAGTTATGTATGGAAGTATAACATGCATCTTCCATAAAGAAAATGGCAAAGCTGGATGAACTACTATAAAAAGCAAGCACATATGCAACCAACTTCATCTCAGAAGACTCCACATCGCTCCCACAGGATCCCACCACCCTTATTGCTAACAGGTTGTGGCATATTGTGGTTTTAAAGTGTTACTGGATTCTGGTTTGTGTATCAATATTATGCTGTACCAATTGCATTAGAGAAGATTTAAATAAATGGAAGGATATCCAGAAGGCTTGATATTGTTAAGATGACAACACCCCTGAAATTGATTGAGAGATTTAACACAATCTATCCTGAAATTTCAGGTGTATTCTTTATAGAATTGACAATCCAATCCTAACATGTATATGCAAATTTAAGGAATCCAGAAGGAAGCCAAAACCTTTTAGAAAATGAACAAAGTTAGAGGACTCGCATTTCTGGATTTCAAAAGTTACTGAAAACCATAATAAATAGCTTGATACTGATGTAAGGATGACATATAAGTCAATGGAATAGAATTGAGAATCCAGAAATAAAGGCTCACATTTATAATGAATTGATTTTTAACAAGAATGTTAAAATAATTCAATGGGGGAAAGAGTAGGTTTTTTTTCAACAAATGGTGATGGGACAACAGGACACTCAAATTCAAAAAAATGAAAGTCTGATCCCTATATCATGCCATGTACAAATATTCACTCAAGATGGATCTAAGGCCTAAATATAAGAGCAAAACTGTAAAACTCTTAGAAGAAAACATAGAAGTAATCTTCATAATCTTGGATTTGACAATGGTTTCTTAAATGTGACACCAAAAGCACAAGCAACAACAAAATAGGTAAATTAAATATATAAGTTGAACTTCAACAAAATTAGAAACTTTAGTGCATCAAAGGACACTACCAATTAAATGAAAAGATAATCCATATAAGAGAAAATATGTGCAAATTATATATTTTATAAGGAACGTGTATCTATAAAATAAATATAAGGAAATTTACAAGTCATTAATAAAAAGACATATAACCCAAATAAGAAATGTACAAAGGATCCATACGGACATTTCTCCAAGGAAGATGCACAAATGGCCAATAAACATGCTCAATATCACTAGTGATCAGGGAAATGCAAATGAAAACCACAATGAAGTATCACTTTACATCCACTAGGATGGATATGATTTAAAAAAAAAAAAAACAGCTAGTAACAAATAGTGAAAAGAATGTAGAGAAATAGCAACTCTCTTACTCCGCTGGTGGGGGAATATAAAATGATGCAACTACTTTGGAAGACAGTCTGTCGGTTCTTCAAAAAGTTAAACACTGAGTTACTATATGACCCATCTACTCCACTTGTAAGTGTATACCCAAGAGAAATGAAAATACGTTCACACAAAAATTTGTTCACGAATGTCTTTAACAGTTCTATTTATAGTAGTAAAAAGTAGAGCCCTGGTTGGTTTGGCTCCATGAGAAAGAGCCAGCAGAGTGGGAGATGCTGAGGAAATAGGCACCAGGCTGATGAATGGACCCGGGAGTCTGGGTGGAGGAACTTGGAAGGAGTCCAGTATCCCTTCCATGGACCAGAGGGAAGGAGGCGAGGATGAGTTTAGATAGTATTTAGTTGATGTTGCAGAGAACTTTTTTTCCTACTGACCTCCATTTCTCCAGAAAGAAGACAAAGTCATTTCTGAAATAAGAGGAGAGCGGGGCCCTGGGTTTGAGAAGAGGGTCAAAGTAGAAGAGCGTAGCGAGGAGAGAGAGGGGGGCTGAGAGGAACTAGGACCCCACTGCCAGCAAAGGAATGGGCTCTGAAGTGGTTGCCAGCCAGGTCCAGAGGTCTCCCCTGCAGCCCTGCAGCCTTACTCGGGGCCACATCTCCTGAGTCACCTCTGCTTCAGGCCACCCAG
This sequence comes from Lasiurus cinereus, assembly GCA_011751065.1. Classification (NCBI taxonomy): domain Eukaryota; kingdom Metazoa; phylum Chordata; class Mammalia; order Chiroptera; family Vespertilionidae; genus Lasiurus; species Lasiurus cinereus. Next base: position 3,915,938 of record JAAGEH010000024.1, read on the forward strand.
CCCTGATCTTTCCAATGTTACTCATACATTTTGGCTTTGAGCCTCTGTCTGGACAGTCTCCTGCACTGGCTGCCTTTTGGTGACCTTCCTCCAGAACTGAATGTTCCTCCCCAGCAAAGGCTGATCCAGCCACTTCCCCAGCCCCCCAGCGCTGGGCCCCATGCTTTTATTAATTCAGCCTGGGTGACCAGATTCCATTGGCATCCTCCTGGCATTGGCTCAAAATTAAACACCCAAAGAGCACAGAGGAATCTGTCTGGTAATATCGGTCCCCCTTGTTGGCCACAGGAGAGCGTGGGGTGGGAGACTGGTATTTTGTCAAAGAAGCTAGAAAAGGTGTTTAAGATGTTGGCCAGTGGAAAATGTCTAAAGGTGTGGGGTTGGGATCAGGAAACACATACGTGGGCTATTCCTCACAGCCAGCATCTCACCAGGGAAGGCTGGCCAGGTAGGCACAGCATCCCTCAACTTAAACCTGGTTCTTGTGCCCAGCCCATCAAGACCCACAGCCAATCAACTCCTACAGCCAGTTAGGATACAGGAGCATAGCAGCAAAGCACGAGAAAGACGAGAGTGCGAGGGAGCCCTCAGCGGCATCTTTAGACGCCAGCTATTACCAGATACTGGGGTTACTGTGATCAAAGTTGCTGGACCCCAGGAGGCATAGGGTCCCTTATTCTAGAAAGGATAGGACAAAGTGAGGTAGATGTGATATAGATGTGAGCCTGTCTCTGCTATTTATTTGCGGTGTAACATTAACATTTGTCACCTTGCTTACTTCCTGGAGCCTTAGCTTCCACGTCTGTAAAATGGGAATTAACAACATCTATCCCTCGGGGGCTGACTGCTAAAAAAAGGATGTGAGTGGCCCCAGCCAGTGCTTCTTGTCCATTTCTGGATCTTTGCTATTCTCGCAGAAGCACCTTGACACAGCCCAGCTGTGCCCGAATGCCCCTGGTCATCCTGCTGATCTCACTGGGCTCTTGTCTGTGTCCTCCTGGCTGCCTTACACATTTCTTCGCTCCCACTCCAGCTGCTTGTGACGATGCCCAGCACTGTTGGTGGCTGAGTGGCACCTAATCCTATCTTGAGGGATCCAACCTCCGTGCACCAGTTACACTGACATCAGCTGCTCTCCTATGACAACTATAACCATGCTTCTCCCAATGTGCCTATGACTCAGCTGAAAGTCTTGTCGATTCTGGTTAGAATCTGGGGCAAGCCTGAGATTCTGCATCTAGTAAGTTCCCTGGTGAGCTGATGTAGTCCATATTTTCCTTAACAAGGGCCTAAACAATAAGGATTTGTTTTTCTCACAAATCTGTGAGCAACAGCATGTTAGAAAGAGGACTAAAAAGAAAGAGATACCCAGATACAGGTGGTTTCTGCATTGCCATGTTATCAGGGTCTGTATCTCTGTGATTTGTCTTGGCTACAAAATAGCTGCTTCAGCTGCAGCCATCAAGTCCATAATCCAGGCAGAAAGAAGGGGGAGGACAAGGAGAGAGCTTTTATACACAAAAGCAAAGCTCTGCTTACATCTCGTTGGCAAAAATGCTTTCACATGGTCCCCATGACTTTAAGGAAGGATGAGAAGGTGCTTGGCCAAAGTCCTGGATATAAGATAAGGAGCTGCCAATATCAGCTACAGTCTGTGCTTATGCCCAGTCACGTCCACACCACTCGTTGCCACTCTCAGATTACAAGATTAATAAAATAGCATCCCACTGCCTCTAGGGCTCAAATCTGTGGCTAACATGGATGGTAGGAGGACCATCTGAGGGCTGGGCCCAGAATCAACCTTCGCTTCTGACCATCATCTCTGAGCAGAATAAGCACCTACAGCATGAACTCTTTCCCAGGAGCTTTTAGACTTTTACTCATAAAGAGAACAGTGGAGCGCCCACACCAGGCCTTCCCTTCCTAGAGGCAACAGCAGAATGGTTCTGCCTTGAGAAAGGTACCCCACCTGCACTCCCATTCTCACCCTCTAACCCCCTATGTTTTGGCAAAACTGATGAAACCTAGGCTCCAGGCTGAGCCAATCAGTGCACTGCATCTCACCAGACTACTAGTGATTGGTTCCGGGCCAAATCAATTATCAGATTGAAAATCAGAAAGATCTTACTTTAGCACAAGGAACTGGTGACAAAACTAAAAATGCTTTTGAATCACTTAATGTTCCTGGGAAATAAGATACTCTGAAATAGGAATTCCTACCTATACCTTACTCTCCTTTTATTCTTACTTAATGTTGCATATTATTAGTCTCTAGCATTATTTATTTATTTATTTATTTATTTATTTATTTTGGTGCTATGATAACAAATGAATCATCAGAGTTAAAGTCAGCAAAGCTGGAGTCCCTCAGAGATTTGGGCTGTTCCCCCCCTGCCTCCCTCCCCCGTAACTCCATACCCCCCACTCCCACCCTGCAAAGGATGACATTACAATTGACAGGCAGCCAGTCTGGAATGATGAGCCTGACCACTTGTAAGGGGGCCACCCTCCTTGGAGACATCAAGGCATATTCCCTGGGTGTTCTCAGGGAGTGACTCCTGTGGTGACTTTCTCAGGCTTCATGGCCCCCGAGGAGTCAGGAGGGGTGTTTTTGGGGAAAGGATTAATATTTAGCTTGGCCACCAAACCTCACCAGGTAAACCCATCGCCAAAGCTAAATCCCTCATTAGAGCTGGAAAGACCAGTGCAGTGCTCTGCTGGAAACAGTGACAAGCAGACCTGGCCCAATGCCAGCGAGGATAGCCACGGCTTCAGAAGCTTCTGGAGGCGCCTTGAAATCCCAAGGAGGGTAAAACTGACACCAGCCCACTGTGAGGAGATGGGGTGAAGTGGGGAAAGAGAGGAGATGGCGAGCAGGACTCATGCTTGGTCACTCTGTTTGGGGGCGCAGTAAATGTCCATCTTCAGGCTCAGCAAGCTCGCACGGGGGCCCCCATGACTTGCACTGAGACAGCTGACAGGGGCCTACACCCCCATTTGGGGGAATCACAGGCATGGGCTCCAGCACAGACAAGCTGGAGGTCAAACCCTCCTGCCACTCTAACTGCTCAACCTCACTGCCCAAATCCCCCGTTTCTTCAGCTATTGGGGTCGTGCGGCACACTCAGGTGCAAGGAACGTCACTGTACTCTGTGAAGTTTTTCTAAATCACATTAAAGTTTTGGGAGCCTGAACACTCATTGGACCCACTGGAAGCCAAGACTCAGCCACTAGAAACAGGTAGTCTTGGGAGCTGCTCTCAGCCCTGCGTACCTTGTCTGAGTGCCCGGTGGGATTTTTGGGGTGAGTGCCTGGCTGCTGCTGTGCAGAGCTTGGACAAGAGGCTGGTGGCTAAGTAGGGACTTCCAGGCCACAGTCCAAATGGACACATGGGCCATTTCCCTCTGGGAGGCTGCCACTTTCCCCAGGTGTTGTAAGAAGAGGGACATGTTGGGGATGTGCCCACAGTCTTGCCCATCTTTAGTCCTGGGAACAGTTCTGCTTCCCCAGTTCAGCCTCCTCTCCATCTAAGATACTTAATGGCATATTTTGCATATTCCTCTATTATTAGTATAGATACTTTCTCCCCTTGTCCTCAGAGATGACCCAATATCTGTCTCAGTACAAATAGATTTTGAAGAACAAGCCAGAAATAGGGTTATTTTGAGGATTGTTCTGCTTCCTTCCAGACCAGCCAAAACCCTCCAGATGAGAGAATATGGTTTGGTTTCCTTCTTGGAGCAAGGCAGGGAAAAATCCACTGGGCAAAACTATGAATTAATTACTCACTAAATCATCTTGCCATAGTACGAGTATGTTTATTACAATTATTATCACAGTGCCATTATTATTATTAAGCAATTATTTAAAATACTGTACTAGAGGCCTGGTGAACAAAATTCATGCACAGGAGGGGGGGGTCCCCCTCAGCCCAGCCTACACCCTCTCCAATCTGGGATGCCTCAGGGGATGTTCGACGCCAGTTTAGGCCCGATTCCCGGGATCAGACCTAAACTGGCAGTCAGACATCCTTCTCACAATCTGGGACTACTGGTTCCTAATTGCTCAACAGCCTGTCTGCCTACCTGATAGCCCCTAACTGCCCCCTCCCCTGCCAGCCTGATCACCTCTAACCACCTCTGCCTGCTGGCCTGACCACCCCTAACCACCCCCCACTCACTGGCCTGGTCACCCCAACTGCCCCCCCTGCTGGCTAAGTTGCCCCCAATTGTCCCCTTCCTCTGCCAGCCTGGTCACCTCACGCAGCCTGCTGTTCAGTCGTTACTGTTACTCTGATGGCATATTTTGCATTTTAATCTATTATTAGTATAGATACTGCAGTTGGAAATATATTTACCAATTTTCCCTGAGGGAGAAACAACTTTGGCTCCAGTTTGAGACCTCTATGATTTGTAGAAAATGGTTTAGTTTCTGGTACCTACTGGGACCAGGATAAATATTAGCTTTCCCACTGGGTTCTCACTAGAAGATTTCCTCCTGGTGAGGTGCTAAGTACCTCTTAAAGACTAAAAATTTCAGAATTACAGGTACAGTATGACACCATTTATGTAAAAAAATGTGAAAAGCACATAGACAGCAACAGTTTTCAGATTCCATAGAAAAGAAAAACATTGGGAAGGATACACCGCAAACACATTGAACAGGGGTAGCAGGGAAGCACAGGATTGGCCATGGCAACCAAAGGGGACTTTGACCATATCTACTGCACTTTAATTATTTTTAAGGAGAATATAGTCATCCTATCTAATAAAAGAGTAATATGCAAATTGACCATCACTCTAATACATAAGATGGCTGCCCCCATGTGGACACAAGATGGCCATCACAAGATGGGTGAGAGCATAGTTGGGAGGGACCAGGCCTACAAGGGAGGGCAGTTGGGGGTGATCAAGCCTACAGGGGAGGGCAATTAGGGGTGACCAGGCTGGCAGAGGAGGGATGTTGGGGGCAACTGGCCTGCAGGGAAGGCAGTTGGGGGGGACTCAGGCCTGCAGGGGAGGGCAGTTGGGAAGGGATCAGGCCTGCAGAGGATGGCAGTTAGAGGTGACCAGGGCTGCAGGGGACAACCAGGGTGGTAGGGGAACAGTTAGGCATCAATCAGGTAGGCAGAAGTGGTTAGGGGCAATCAGGAAGGCAGGCAGACAAGCAGTTGGGAGCCAGCAGTCCTAGATTGTGAGAGGGATGTCTGACTGCCTGTTTAGGCCTGATCCCTAAATGAGCAGTCGGAAATCCTTTGAGGGGTCCGAGATCAGAAAGGGTGCAGTCTGGGCTGAGGGACACACACACCCTGTGCATGAATTTCGTGCACCAGGTCTCTAGTGTATTATATGTGTGATTAGAGTAATTTGCTAACAAGTTAACTTATAATTTTAAAGGGTGGCAAATATATATGTAAGAAGATGCTCAACATCACTAGTTATAAGGGAAATGCAAATCGAAATCACAATAAGATACCTGTTAGAATGGCTACTGTCATCAAGACATAACAAGGGTTGGAGATGATGTGGAGAAAAGGAAACTCTTGTGCCTGGCTGGCGGGAATGCAGAAACCTGTGGAGGTTTCTCAAAAAAATTAAGTTTAGAGCTACCAAATGACCTAGCTATACCTCATTTTGAGTACCTACCAAACAAATCTAAGAACACTTATTTGTAAGGATATATGTAGCCCTATGTTCATTGCAGCAGTATTCACAGTAGCCAAGACATGGAAACAATCTACATGAGCTTTGATGGGTGATTGAATAAAGAAAATGTGGTACTCAGCCACAAAAAGATGAAATATTGCCATTTGCAACATGGATGGATCTTGAGGTTATCATGCTAAATGAAATGTCAGACAGAAAAAGAACAAGAACCATATGGTTTCACTCAGATGTGGGATATAAAGCAAAAGGCAACAAATAAACAAAAAACAAACTTATAGATATAGACAACAGAATCATGGCGGGGGAAGAACAAAGGATAAAAGGGGTCAAATATTTGATGACTGAAATAGACTAGTGGGTGGTCAGTGCACACTGGAATATACAGATGTAATATTATAAAGTTATACACCTGAAATTTATATGATGTTATTAATAAACCAAAGGCCCAATGCATGAAATTTGCTCAAGAGTGGCCCTTCCTCCCCCTGCAACCCTTCCAGCTGCCGGCACCAGCTTCCCTCCAGCACCCAGGACCTGGGCTTCCCTCCGACCACTAACAGGCAACTAAGACTCAGGTTTCCCTCTCAGCTCCGGTTTTGTGCAGGAGGTCATCCAGAAGGATATCTGGTCTAATTAACATATTATGCTTTTATTATAGATGTTTCCCAATATATATAATTTTTAAAAAGTGATGGCAGATCTTTTTTATTAATTTTAATAAATCCTTATTGTTCAGATGATTACAATTGCTCCTCTTTTTCCCCCCCATAGCTCCCCTCCACCTGGCTCCCACCCCACTCTCTGCCCTTACTTGCCCCCCATTGCCCTCATCTATAGGTGCACGATTTTTGTCCAGTCTCTCCCTGCACCCCCCTCACTTCTTTCCCCCTGAGAATTATCCATCTACTCCCTTTCTATGCCTCTAATTCTATTATATTCACCAGTTTATTCTGATCATCAGATTTTCAATTCACTTGATTTTTAGATTGACTTGTTGATAGATAATGTTCATAATTTTTACTTTTACCATTCTTTTCTTCTTCCTTTTCTTAAAGAATACCTTTCAGCATTTCATATAATACTGGTTTGGTGCTGATTAACTCCTTTAGTTTTTTCTTATCTGTGAAGCTCTTTATCTGCCCTTCAATTCTGAATGATAGCTTTGCTGGGTAGAGTAATCTTGGTTGTAGGTTCTTTCTATTCATCATGTTGAATATTTCTGGCCACTCCCATCTGGCCTGCATACTTTCTGTTGAGAAATCAGCTGACAATCGAATGGATGCTCCCTTGTAGGTAATGAACTATTTTTCTCTTGCTGCTTTTAATATTCTCTCTTTGTCTTTTGCTCTTGATATTTTAATTATGATGTGTCTTGGTGTGGCCCTCTTTGGATTCCTTTTGTTTGGGGTTCTGTGTGCTTCCAGGACTTGTAAGTCTATTTCTTTCACCAGGTGGGGGAGTTTTCGGTCATTATTTCTTCAAATAGGTTCTCAGTATCTTGCTCTTTCTTCTTCTGGCACCCCCATAATTCGGATGTTGGCATGCATGAAGTTGTCCCAGAGGCTCCTTACACTATCTTCACATTTTTGGATTCTTTTTTCTTTTTGCTCTTTCAGTTGAGTGTTTTTTGCTTCTTTGTATTTCAAATCTTTGACTTGATTCTTGCGATCCTCTATTCTGCTATTAGATCTCTGTATAATATTTTTTATTTCAGTCAGTGTATGCTTAATTTCTAGTTGGTTCTTTTTCATCTCCTCTTGGGTCTCGCTAAATTTATCCATTTTTTTTCTAGGAAATTCTTTTAAAACCTTATAACCATGATTTTGAACTCTATGCAGTCATTTGCTTTCCTTCATTTCTTTCGTTTGTGATCTGTTCTTTTGTCTCTGCATATTTTGCTGCTTCCCTGAGTTGGTAGAGTAGCTTTGTGTGCTAGGTGTCCTATATGGCCCAGTAGCTCTGCCTCCCTAGTTACCTGAGGTGAACACTCTTAGTGCACCCCTTGTGGACTATGTGTACAGTCTTGTTGTAGTTAATTCTTTTTTTAAAATATCTTATTAATTTTTTACAGAGAGGAAGGGAGAGGGATAGAAAGTTAGAAACATCGATGAGAGAGAAACATCGATCAGCTGCCTCCAAGGTACATGCCTTTGACCGGAATCAAACCTGGGACCCTTCAGTCCAAGGGCCGACGCTCTATCCACTGAGTCAAACTGGTCTCGGCTGTAGTTAATTCTTGACTGTTGTTGGTATCATTGGAGGGAATTGACCTCCAAGCCAATTGGTTGTGAGGATCAGCTGTGTCTGCGCATGTGCGCTTGCTTCCAGACCTTTGCCTTTCTGGTTCCCCTGAGTTTCTGTGTGTTCTAGGGAGCTGTATGAGTCTGGGTCCCCAGGGTCCTGCCCGAAACTGGGGTTCAGTGCAGTCAGACCTGGATTTCAGTGCTGTTGGGAGGTTCTGTTTTCCTCCCACTAGAGAAAGCCAGCAGCACAGTCAGCAGTCAGCGCTCTGTGTACACACTTTCGCACACCCCCAGACCTCTGTCTTTCACAGCTCCCCTAAGTTTCCCTGCACTCCTTCCTTTTCACAATAGTCCAGACTCCCCCGTATGAGTCTTGCCTGGAACTGGGGTTCAGTGCAGTCAGAAGTGGGGTTTAGTACAGTCAGGGATTTTCTGTCTTTCTCCTGCTAGAAGAAGCCAGCCAGACACTCCTCCGCCCATTTTCTGCATGAGCGTGTCTCCGTACCTCAGCTTTTTACAGCTCCTCTGAGTCTTTATGAGTCCCTCTCTTTACTTCTAGTTGTAGAATTTTCACTCAGTCAGCTTTCCTGTGGTTCTCGATGGTGTCTGTTCTGTCTTTTAGTTGTAATTTTGAAATTGTTGTGTGAGGCAGCAGCTTAGGTGTTCACCTATGCCACCATCTTGGTTTCTCTCTGGATGGCAGATCTTATTCAACATAATACTTGAAGTCCTAGCCACAATGATCAGAAAAGAAGAAGAAATAAAAGGCCTTCAAATCAGAAAAGAGGAAGTTAAATTGTCATTATTCACAAATAACATGATATTGTACATAAAAAACCCTAGACTCCACAAGAAAACTTCTAGATTTAATAAATGAATTCAGCAAAGTAGAAGGATACAAAATTAACTGCCCCTTCTGCCGGCCTGGTTGTGTTCATTCAAAAATTGATGGTATTTTTATACACCAATAATGACTCTTAGGAAAAGAAACTAAAAAAAAATTCCACTTAACATTGCAATAACAACCACAAAATAGATATCTGGAAATAAAATTAACGAACGAGGTCAAAAACCTGTACTAGGAAAACTGTAGGACATTGAAAAAGGAAATAGAGAAAGATATAAACAAGTGGAAGAATATACCGTGTTCATGGATTGGAAAGTTAACATTATTAAAATGTCCATACTACTCAAAGCAATCTACAAATCCAATGCAATTTCTATTAAAATAACAATGACATATTTCACAAATCTAGAACAAATATTTCAAAATTTATATGGAATGAAAAAAGAATCTGAATAGTCACAGCAATCTTGAGAAAGAAGAGCAAAGATGGAGGATTCACAATACTGGATATAAAACTATATTAACAAAACTCCTATAATCAAAACAACTTGGTACTGGCACAAGAACAGGCATATAGATCAATGGAAGAGAAAAGAGACCCCAGAAATTAACCCATGCTCCTATGGTCAATTAATACTTGATAAAGGAGGCAAGAACATAAAATGGAGTAAAGACAGTGTCTTCAATAAATGATGCTAAGAAAATTGGACAGGTACATGCATAAAACAATGTAATTAGACCATCATCTTACACCATACACAAGAATAAACTTAAAATGGATAAAAGATCAATATAAGTCACAAAACCATGTAAGTCCTATAAAGAAAACATAAGCAGTAAAATCTCAGACACCTCATGTAGCAGTATTTTCACTGATATATCTCCTAGGACAAGTGAAACACAGGGAAAAAATTATCAAACTAAAAAGCTTCCTCACAGCAAAAGAAACCAACAAAGGGAGGGCACTGTATGGGAGAACATATTCGCCAATGATACATCTCACAAGGGGTTAATTTTCAAAATATACAAAGAAGTCAAACAACTAAACATCAGGAAGACAAACAATTCAATTAAAATACGAGCAAAGGGCCTAAATAGATTCTTCTCCAAAAAGGACATACAGATGGCCAGTAGACATGAAAAAATGCTCAATGTCATTAATCCTCAGAGAGACGTAAATTAAAATGACAATTCTAACCTCACACCTGTCAGAAAGGCCACCATCAACAAATCAACAAATGACTAGTGCTGCAAGGATGTGGAGAAAAGGGAATCCTAGTGCACTGCTGGTGGGAATGCAGACTGGTGCAGCCACTATGTAAAACGGTATGGAGTTTCCTCAAAAAAATTATAAATGGAACTGTCCTTTGACCTAGTGATCCCACTTCTGGGAATATTTCCTAAGAAACCCGAAGCACCAATTTGAAAGAATATATGCACCCCTATGTTCATAGCAACATTATTTAGAATAGCTAAGATCTGGAAACAGCTCCAGTGCTCATCAGTAGATGAGTGAATAAAAAAAGCTGTGGTACATTTACACCTTGGAATTTTTCTGTAACAGTTAAACCTCCAACAAACGCAGGCCCTCAGACTGGGAGCAGAAAGGGGAGGTGTGGCAATGGGGTGAGAGAGAGAGTCAAGAATATTGTTTGGAGTGAGAGAGAATCAAGAATATTGGTGACAACGCTAGCCACATCTTGAGGTCAGACGGCTTATCTATACCCTCCAAAGAGGGTATATTTCCTCTCATGGAGCACACTTGAAAGATCTCACTTATCTCATCAAATACAGCCTCTATAATGAGCTCATTTTCTCTGTAGCTGCCTCACCTAATAGTACTAGTCGTAGCTGCCCGGGAACGCTTTTGGGATAAAAAGAGTTACTGCTAAGTGACCTCAGACTGTCTGAGGGCGTGGTGATGCGCCAGCAGGTTTGGAAGGCCTGCCGCCATGCCAGCGTGGGGCTTGCTTGGCATCCCTGACTTAGGTTTCCTTATCCACCCTCCCCTTTTCCCCTACTGTCCCCCAACCCCTGTGTTCATGGCTTCACTTTCCATGATTTCAATCACCCATAGTCAACTCTGGCACAAAAACACTCAATGGGAAATTCCAGGAATAACAATGCACATGTTTTAAATTGAGGCCTTTCTCATGAAACCTCAGGCGAACCAGCCTTGCTCAGCTGTCACGGCCCAGACATTCCTGTCCCTGAGCTGCCTGGGAGCCACCTGTGTCACCAGACTAAGTGACGAGGAATCTCAGGCCTGTCACCCTCATTTCACTTACCAAAAGCCCCTAGCACAGCAGTAGTGACGCTGGCAATTGGGATCTGTCGGAGAGAAGTCACAGGTGCCCCCTGTGAGTGAGAAGGTGTGTGTGTAGGGAAAATATACAGGACAGGGCTCAGTACTGTCTCAGATTTCAGGCATCCATGGGGGCCTTGGAATGCACCCCCATGGGTATGGGGGATGACTTATTAAATAAAATAATATGTGTGGACACACTGGAGTAGAGCTTTTGGTTTTCATTAATAGGCACCCAGTGAGTCTCAGGTTACTGTATTACAATAGCCATGATTTGTGTAGCTGGTCAGCTGCGGAATGTAGGAAGGTATCATTCCCTAAAGCCTTTTGTGGAGAAAAACCGCCTCTTGAAGACTATGGAATGGAAACATCTAAGTAATTTCCCTTCCCTCATACTTCCTATTCCTTCTCCCTTTAAAAAATGTTTCTTCAGAGCATGTACCATCATATAACTGACTTCACATGGCACCTGTTCACTTGGCTTATTGTCTGTCTCTGCACCAAAATGTAAGCGCTAGAAGCACAGCAACTGATATCTGTTTCGGTCACTGCTGTAGCTCAGAAAAACATGTTGGAGGAATCAATGAATGAATGAATATTCCTGAATTTTCTTCAGGCCTGTCCTGTGGGCTCATAATCTCAGAACATTTTGTTTGAGGAAGAATACTAGTCAACGTGTATATTTAGCCTCCAGTTCTAGGTGTCTCCTTCATTTGTTTCTGAACCATGTCCACACCAGATAGCAAGACCCCCCTCATCTTAAACCCTGGCCACTCTCCTCACTGCCGCCAGAGGGCTCCTTATAGGGCATTGGATCTGGTCTTTCATGCTTCTCCAGAAGAACCTAGGTTGCCTTAACATTGAAATCCCCATGTTACATGCTGATACCACTTAGGATGCTCCTGAATTTTTTAAACCAGAAAACACACCTCCCGCTGGCTCACACAATGCGGAAAGGCACTTAAGGCCACAGAGTAGGACACGGAGCAGAACTCTAGCTGATCTCAGCCATGGCTCCTGCATGGCCACCATCCTGCTTTGGCTGCCTTCACAGGCTCGAAAAGAGAAAGCAACTTCTTTATTCAACAATGTTCCAAAGAGGACAGGCCAGTGTGCTTCTAGGGTCTCTCTTAGGTGTCATGAGCCCTCACCAACTTACCTCTGACCTCACTGCACTGAGTTAAGTCATTGCCCATTACTATTATTACTTTTGGATAATCGTCACCTGAGGATTTTTTTCCCCATTGCTTTTCAGAGAGGGATGGGGGGTGAGAGAGAGAGAAACATTGATGTAAGAGAGACACAAAGACTGGTTGCCTCCTGCATGCACTCTGACTGAGGCAGGGAGCAAACTTGCAACCCAGGTACATGCCCATGACCAGGAATCAAACCCTTGACTCTTTGGTGCTCAGGCCAACACTTTGATCACTGGTCCACACTGGCCAGGGCTATTGCCCACTTTTAAACCAATCCTTTCTAGGAGAATGTCATAGTCAGATCTAGATCTGGATCTCTAACTCAGCCACTGACAGGATGAAATGTCATAATTGGCTTTTTGTCAACCAGGCTCCTCCCTTTTCCCCACCTCCCTGGAGCTGAGGTCACTGTCCCTAGGAGCTGCAGAATGGTAGAGAAAGGATGGCAGAGATGGTCACATAGTCTCCTTCACAATTTCTCTCACAGCATCCTGTACACTGTTCCTCCAATGATCACAACTGTTATTTTGAATAAATGTGAGTAAATGAATAAATGAATGAGGTTTCACCTGCAAGGGAAGGATATCCAAGATTTGTTACAACTAGAGTCCAGAGCAGAAGGGCCAGAAAGAATTTCCAGAAATTAGACTGAGCATATTCATTAGGATCCTCCAGAAAAACAGAATTAATATGACAAATGTATAAAGAGGCTTATATAAGGAACTAGAGGCCCGGTGCATGATCCTAGTAGGATCCCTCAGCCTGGCCTGCAGGATCGGGCGAAAACCAGCTCTCCAACATTCCCCGAGGGGTCCCTGATTGCGAGAGGGTGCAGGCCAGGGCGAGGGACCTCACCAGTGCATCGGGGTTGAGGAGAGATGTGGGAAGTTGGCCAGCCAGGGAGAGACCACGGGAGGGCTCCAGGATGTGTCCAGCCCATCTCACTCAGTCTGGATGGGCAGCAAGCTAATCTACCTGTTGGAACATCTGCCCCCCTGGTAGTCAGTGCACATCATAGCAAGCGGTTGAGCAGCCTTAGCATATCATTAGCATATTACACTTTGATTGGTTGAACAGCTGACCTGTTGACCAGATACTTAGCATATTAGGCTTTAATTATATAGGATTAGCTTATATGATTCTGGAGGCTGAGTCCAGACCCAGAGCAATGGTACTATTTCAGCCCGAGTCCCAGTCTGAAGGCCTGAGAACCAGGAGAGCTGAAGTGTTCACACTAGCCTGCATCTGTGTCTGAAGGCAGCAGTCAGTCAGGCAGAACGAGAATTCTTTCTTACTCCACCTTTTATTCTATTTCAGGCCTTTGACAGATTCGATGAGGCCACTGCATTCGGGAGGGCAATCTGCTTCACTCAGGCTACTGATCCAATGTTCATCTCCTCCAAAAACACCATCAGGGACACTCAGAATAATGTATGACCAAATTATCTAGGCATCCTGTGGCCCAGTCAAGTTAACACATAAAATTGACCATCACACTGGCTCTTACCCAAATGCCATGGAAAAGAGGTTCGACTGATCCTTTGATCATTGTGATGATCCAATATTCATTTATCTACTCCATGGGCTATGCTGGGAGGTGGGGAGATGGTGAAATAAGGCAGATGTGATCCCTGACCTCAAGTAGAGGGAGATAAAGACATTGAATGCCAATTATCTAGATATTACCCCCTCTGATAGAGTGTCTCTCATTTCTTATCTCCCAATTCACTCTGGCCCTCCTCTGGGCTCCCAGGGTTCCTTAAAGGTGGTGGCAATAATACAGGCTAAGTGCACTCTCCTAAGTGCATGAATTTACTTATTTAAACCTCAGACAGCTCCACACAGTGGCACTAGGACAGTCCCCAATAAACAGAAAGGTTAAGTAACTTGCCAAGGACATGAAGCTAGGAAGTGGTAGAACTGAGATCTGAACCAGTCAGTCCCACTCCAGAAGACAGACTCCTAACCACCATGCTATATATGCCCCTGGTGAGTACCATTGTATCCCCATTTTACAGAGGCAAAGACTGAGGCTCAGGCTAGGATTTGCCTAACACAATGGAGTTTAAGAGTGGAATTGAATGCAGGCAGGAAACGGGGATTAAACTTCCTGTCAGTTACATGCCACCTTTGAAGAGGCCTCTGTCAAGGCACCAATAATACCGTACAGTGTTCCGTTAATAACAGGCTTGTCTACTTTCTCCAGGGACAGACTCCTTGAGAGTGAACACCCGATAGAGTCCCCTTCCTTCTTCAGTCCAGCACAATTTGGGCCCGTAATTCAGTACACAAATGTTTGCTGGGTAAATAAAATGACCAATAAATGAGTGAATGGATGATTGTTTCTGGAGTTCCCAGACCCAGGGTATGCCCTGTGACTAGAGGGAGTTAGAAATATTCTTAGCAAGTCAGGGGTGTATGTGAGCCTCTGTTTCTTCAGCCTCAGAAATAAAACCCTTGAAAAGAAAGAAAATGGGGCATAACAAGGATTCTGGGCTGGATTCCATGACATCACCTTCAAGTCGGATGTCTGGATGGTAAACAAAGGCTCCTGTCACCTGGGTCCTAGCCGAGCAGTTGCCTAAAGGCCTCAGCGCCGGCCTCCAACCCAGGCTTCAGCTGGGTCTCTGCATTCAGCAGGTATCTCGTCCAAGGGAAAACCAGGACAGGAAATTCCGTTGCCATGGAGACCAAGAGGCCCTTCTAGATGCAGGGGAAATAAACACGTTCTTGTTGGATCTACCCACAAAGCCAGAGTGGCCTCACCTTCTTGGCTGAGAGCTCCCTGTTTCCACCAGAATTGTCCGGTGGCCTCTCCTCCAAGGGCCTTGGCACAGGGCTGAGCAGCAACTGCAGTCCACTCAGAGCCCCGGGACTGAGGGAGGAAGCCATTCTTTGCCCACCTAAGACCTCTTCAGCCTCCTTTGTGGTGACAAGGACTAACATTTATTTGGTGCTTATTGGGTGCCACGCACGTTCCTACACATTTTATTTATTTTTTTTTGTTTGCTTTTTTTTTTTAATTAAATCTTTATTATTCAGATTATTACATTTGTTTTTCTTTTTTCCCCTCCATAGCACCCCTCCACCCAGCTCCCACCCTTCCCTCCCTCCTGTTGACCTCATCCATAGGTGTATGATTTTTGTCCAGTCTCTCCCTGTACACCCCTCACCCCTTCCCCCCTGAGAATTATCATTCACGGGTGGGTCTGGAGCAGCAAGTCCTCCGCGGGCTCCGCCATGAGTGACTCTTCAGTCCGCAGGCCGATGCTCTACCCACTGAGCACACCTCCTCCTGCTGACACAGCGGCAGCACACACACGTGGGGGTGGGGCGGGGGGCCGCGGGGTCGCAGGGGTTAAGGGAACCAGCACGGGCGCTTGCTCCTTCAGGTCCGGCCCGGCCCGAGCCCTACCGGAAGCCCTGAGGGCAGGTGCCCTGGCGGCTCTAGAGCC
>JAAGEH010000024.1:3936649-3968400 GCA_011751065.1 Lasiurus cinereus
TGGGCTCAGTGGAGTCAGAAGTGGCACAGTTGGGAGGGTCTGTCTCCTGCCCACTCGTGAAAGCCAGCGGCACAATCAGCAGTCTGTCCTCTGCGCAGCACCATGCGCGTGCGAGACCGGACCTGATCTTCTGCGACTCCCCTAAATTTCCATGCACCTCTCCCTTTTCACAGTCCAAACTCCCCCGTATGAGTTTCAGCTGGATCTGGGGTTTAGTGTCGTAAGATAAGGGGTTCAATGCCGTTGAGAGTCTTCGTTTCCCTCCCGCCAGAGAAAGCCAGCCAGGTCCTCTGGCGCCAGCTCTCTCAGCGTGCACGCATCTCCGTACCTCAGCTTTTTTGCAGCTCCTCTGGGTTTCTGTGAGCCCCTCTCTTTCCTTCTAGTTGTAGAATTTCCACTCAGCCAGCTTTCCTGTGGTTCTGGATGATGTCCGTTCTGTCTTTTAGTTGTAGTTTTGAAATTGTTGTGCGAGGCAGCAGTGTAGGTGTTTACCTATGCCGCCATCTTGGATTCTCCACCGTTCCTACACATTTTAGATGTATTAGCTCATCCAATCCTTACTAACAGCCTAATGAGGAAAGCATTGCTGTTACTATCACACACATTTTACTACTGAGGAAACGGAGGCTCAGAGAAATTAAGTGACTCACCCAAGGTCACCAGAGAGTTGATGGTTCCAGTGGAATTTGATGGCCGAGTTCTTGGGCAAAAGAAAATAGCATTTAAGAACACAGGGCTTTGGAACCTCTAAAACTAGCTGTGTGACCTTACACACGTTATTTAATCTCTCTGAGCCTCAGTTTCCCCATTGTTTTTAAAAAAATATATTTGTATTGATTTCAGAGACAAAGGGAGGAGAGATAGAAACATCAATTATGAGAATCATTGATCAGCCTCCTGCATGCCCCCGATTGGGGATTGAGCCAGCAACCCCCGCATGTGCCCTGATGGGGAATCCAATCGTGACTTCTTGGTTCACAGATGGATGCTGAACCACTGAGCCACGCAGGCTAGAATCCCCTTGATTTTTAAGCAAAAACCTTGAAGGGCATTTATGGAGCACTTACTGTATACTTCACACTATTTTGGGTCTTGAAAGTTCAGTGGGAATGGAGACAAATGTAGTCCAGGACCAGGCAGCTGAGGACCGGCAGAAGCACTGGGGACAGAGAGAAGGGCCCTCGGAGGCCCCAGGGAGAAGGGGTAGCATGGGGGGCACTGAAGAAGGGCCAGAGGGTGCAGCTCCATTGGCCTGGAAACCAGCAAAAGCTGGATGAGGGCTCGGAGTGGACTCAGATAAGTGGAGGAGGTGGGCTCGCTCCTAGCCCTGAGCAACGTGAGGAAGTCGGGTTCAGCATACGGTGAGCCGTTAATGGTGGGATGTGGGTAATCTGACCTGCTCCTGGTCTTTGCAAGGCCTGCAAACCAGGACTGATTTTTTAGTTTTCAAGTCACCAAAAAAAAACCAAAAAACAATTTTATTTTGTGACACATGAAAATTGAAATTCGATTGGAGGGCCCACCAATGAGGTGTTACTGGCATGTGGGCACACCCATGTCTGGGGATGGCCTCCGGCAGCAACAGAGTTCAGCCTTTGTGACAGAGCCGAAAATATGGGGTGTCTGGCCCTGCTGAAGGAAGTTGCCGAGCCTTGGGCAGGGCATGTCTGGCTTTGGGGTGCAACTCTAATGAAGGAAAGGCGGCCCAACAGGCTTTTTGAGAAGCAAGGTCAGGGAGCAGCAATTTCCCGTGAGTTATGTTAATGATGTGCCTACGATCCTTTTGAAGTCAGTCCTATGGTAATTCTCACTTCACACAGGAAGAAACAGAAGAGACAGGGCTAAGGAGCTTGCCCAGGGAGCTACAGGTAGCTAGTGACAGAGCCAGGGCTTGAAGTGGGCACTTTGCACCCACGTCCCAGGGGCGCATCAGCAGCAATGCTGGTTTGCGGATGCCATGCAGGACCAGGGTTTAGAGCAGTGTCTCTGCCACTGTTCTTCACCGGAGCTCCCCCATCAGGTATCTCGAAGCTGCAGGGAGTCTGCTCCCGCCACCACAGCTCTTGGGATCCTGCCCGGTGTTGGAGAAGTTTCGTATTTGGCAAAGCGTTTGTGCTGAGAATCGTCTGCTTGCCCTCAGGTCCAAGCTCCACAGCACTGAAGGGCACAGGGCTTAGGAGCCTCCAAAACCAAGCCTCAATTTCCCCAGTGGAATGTAAGTGTCCACTTTGAAGGGTTATCAGGAGGGTTGAATTCAATGATGCATTTATTGAGCACTTTATGCCCTATGCCTCATGCCTGGGAAGGCCCACCACATGCACATTCAAAGAGGTCCCTTACCCTCTGGCTTCCCAATGGTTTTGACCCATAGGGAGGCCCTGAAGGTGACTGGTGGAAGGAGGAGAGTGAGGTGGGTATGTATTCTCCAGCTTCCTCCCTGTGGGGTCTCTGGAGGATGGTGCCGGAGGGTCATACCTCCTGCCAGAAGTCCTGAGGCTTCTCTGCACCAGGGTCTGTCTCGGCCTCCAGGTCATAGGGCTGATAAGAAGCAAACTGTAGGGGAGGAGGAATCCAAGATGGCGGCATAGGTAAACACCTACACTGCTGCCTCGCACAACAATTTCAAAACTACAACTAAAAGACAGAACGGACATCATCCAGAACCACAGGAAAGCTGGCTGAGTGGAAATTCTACAACTAGAGGGAAAGAGAGGGGCTCACAGAGACCCAGAGGAGCTGCAAAAAGCGCGCTGAGAGAGCGGGTGCTGGAGTACCGGGCTGGCTTTCTCTGGAGGGAGGGAAACGGAGACTCCCAACGGCATTGAACCCCTTATCCTACGACACTAAACCCCAGATCCAGCCGAAACTCATACGGGGGGAGTTTGGACTGTGAAAAGGGAGAGGTGCACGGAAATTTAGGGGAGTCGCAGAAGATCAGGTCCGGTCTCGCACGCGCACTGTGCTGCGCGGAGGACAGACTGCTGATTGTGCCGCTGGCTTTCGCGAGTGGGCGGGAGACAGACCCTCCCAACTGTGCCACTTCTGAGTCCACTGGGCCCCTGTTTCGGGCAAAACCCTGGAGACCTAGACTCGTGTGGTCCTAGTGCGCAGGGGAGCTGGAAAGGCAGCGGTTAGAGGCACCGCGTGCTGCGCGCACAAGGACCGCTCCAGCGATTACCCAGTCACGTGAGACTCAGGGGCCATGGAGGGCGGGGCCGACTGGAAGGCAAGGCGATCCCTTAAGCCCTGAGACTCCACCCCTCCCAAGCTCAACAGAGGCTTCTGCGGCTTTGCGTCTGGTATCATAAGGCTGAATTCAACACAGAAGTTTCCCTGGCATAGGGAAAATGCCGAGACAAGGGAAGGGATCACAAACAAAAGAAATGGAGGAAAAAAAACGACTGGATATAGAGTTCAAAACCACGCTTATAAGGTTTTTCAAGAATATGCTAGAAAAGATGGATAAATTTAGTGAGACCCAAGAGGAGATGAAAAAGGACCAAATAGAAATTAAACATACACTGACTGAAATAAAAAATATTATACAGAGTCCTAACAGCAGACTAGAGAAAGGCAAGAATCAAGTAAAAAATTTGAAATATAAAGAAGCAGACAACATTCAACTGGAAAAGCAAGAAGAGAAAAGAATCCAAAAATGTGAACATAATGTAAGGAGACTCTGGGACAGCTTTAAGCGTACCAACATCAGAATTGTGGGAGTGCCAGAAGAAGAGAGAGAGCAAGATACTGAAAACCTATTTAAAGAAATAATGACTGTAAACTTTCCACATCTGGTAAAAGAAATAGACTTACAAGTCCAGGAAGCACACAGAACCCCATATAAAAGGAATCCAAAGAGGACCACACCAAGACACATCATAATTAAAATACCAAGAGCAAAAGAGAAAGAGAGAATATTAAAAGCAGCAAGAGAAAAACAGTTCATTACCTACAAGGGAGCACCCATACGACTGTCAGCTGATTTCTCAACAGAAACGATGCAGGCCAGACGGAAGTGGCAAGAAATATTCAACGTGATGAATAGCAAGAACCTACAACCAAGAATAATCTATCCAGCAAAGCTAACATTCAGAATTGAAGGGTAGCTAGAGAGCTTCACAGATAAGAAAAAGCTAAAGGAGTTCATCAACTCCAAACCAGAATTATATGAAATGCTGAAAGGTACTCTTGAAGAAGAGGAAGAAGAAAAAGGTAAAAGACAAAAAATTATGAACAACAAATACATATCTATCAACAAGTGAATCTAAAAATTAAGTGAATTAAAAATTTGATCAACAGAATAAACTGGTGAATATAATAGAATCAGGAGCACAGAAAGGGAGTGGACTGATAATTCTCAGGGGGGAAGGGGTGAGGGGTGTACAGGGAGAGACTGGACAAAAATCATACACCTATGGATGAGATCAATGGGAGGGAGCTAAGGGCAGAGGGAGGGGTGGGAGCTGGGTGGAGGGATGCTATGGAGGGGAAAAAAGAGAAACAAATGTAATAATCTGAATAATAAAGATTTAATTTTTTTTAAAAAAAGCAAAAAAAAAAAAAGAAGAAGCAAACTGTAATTAGTACCTGAAGACGCTGGTGGTTTGCTGACACCCTGCCCTCCTTTGGAAAGAGTCCCTTTATTAAGTGCTCTTCAAATTACCTAATTAGAGTGTGCCTGCTCTTTCCTGCTGTGATCCTGACTGATGCATTCTTCATTTAAATTAATTTTCCAAGCAACCCTGGTAGGCTCCATGCCTAGACCTGCTATCCAGTTCCCCAACACAGTATCTATAGTTGTATCTCCCATCACAGCTTTGTATCAGGGATGAATTACATCTCACACAGTGAGGGTGTGGGGATGTAGGAGCTTCTCCATACAGATGGGTAGCGATGTCATAGAGTAGAAGCTAAACACAGAGGAATTCAGCAACATGTTTCAATCTTTTAAGATACCCCCTTTTACCCAGCAATTTCATCTTTAGCAAGTCCTCTCAAGGATATACTCATGCTATGTGAAAAGAGGTATTATTGTGAATTCAAACCAGCTGTCTCTCAGTAAATGACTAATTAAATTAATTTCACTCAACGAATATTGCTTGAGCACCTACTAAGCTTCAAGCACTGGCCGAGCCCCTACAATACAGTAGTAAAAAAGCTTTATGAAGTCTTATTCTCATGGAGCTTACATTTTAGCAGTTGAATTACAACTCATATATATTATGAATGACATGCAACTATGCAAAAGAAAAAAAAAGTGTAGTTTCTTATGGATGAACATAGAAAGATGTCCACAATATATCATTACTAGAAAAAAAAACCTGCCTACAGAACAGTAAGTAAAATAGGATCCCAATTTTATTTAATGGATTTAGAAGGAAGTATGGAAGAATGTAAAACAAGTTGTTATTACTGCTTAATTGGGAAGACAGGGTAATCATGGACTTTCATTTCCTATTTTATACGGTCTTATGGTTTGAGTTTTATTGTAATAAACTTTACTAATTAAAAAGAGATACTTCCATTTTGAACATTAAACCACTACTTTCTTCCTTTTAAAGTAATATTTACTTTTTTAATTATAAAAAGTTATACATAAATATATTCTTTTTATAAAAATTTTCAAACATTGTAGACAAAGTTTAAGTCCTTTACCACCTAAGATAACCACTGATTGTGTGTTGAGTTGTGTTTTTTTTTACACGAATGCTATCCTACAATAACTGTTGTTCTGAAACTTGCTTTTAGAATGTCCATGTCTTAAACATTAGTACTGTGTCAACTTAGTTTCTCTTAACCACTCCAAAGCATTCATAGTGCAAATATATCACTGTTAACATAGGCTATTAGAGAGCTGGGAGCTTGCAGTTTGAACCTGAGACTTAGGTCATGAATTAGTTCAGTGGTTCTCAACCTGTGGGTTGCGACCCCTTTGGGGGTTGAATGACCCTTTCACAGGGGTCGCCTAAGACCATCGGAAAATGCAGATATTTACATCACGATGTATAACAGTAGCAAGATTTCATGGTTGGGGGTCACCACCACATGAGGAACTGTATGCAAGGGTCGCGGCCTTAGGAAGGTTGAGAACCACAGGATTAGTTATATATATTTTGTAACAAACTAGAGTCCCAGTGCATGAAATCATGCATGTGGGGTCCCTGGGCCTGGCCTGTGGGATTGGGCTGAAACTGGCTCTCCAACACCACCCTGGGAGTCTCGAGAGGGTGCAGGCCAGGCGGAAGGACCCCACCAGTGTACAATTGGGGCTGGGGAGGGACACGGGTGTTTGGCCAGCCAGAGCAGGACCACAGGAGGGCTCCAACGCATGTCCAGCCCATCTCACTCAGTCCTGGCCCCAGCAGCAAGCTAATCTACCAGTCCGAGTATCTGCCCCTTAGTGGTTAGTGCACATCATAGTAACTGGTTGACTGGTGGACTGTCTGCCTCCTGGTGGTCAGTGTATGTCATAGCGAATGGTTGAGTAGCCTTAGTATATTATGCTTTGATTGGATTAACAGATGACCAGATGACTGGATACTTAGCATATTAGGCTTTTATTATATAGGATTACCCTGGAATTTAGTGGCTTAATGCAATAATATTTAGTTTCTGTGAACCCTTGCCTCTCATAAGGTTGCAGTCAACATTTTGGCCAGGACTATGGTCTCATCTAATGGTCCAGGAAGGAGCATCTACTTCCAAGCTTACTCACATGGTTGCTGGTGGTCTCGTTGCTGGCTCTTGGCTGGAAGTGCTCCTAGATCTCTTGCCAGAGGGTCTTTCCATGAAATAGCCAACAGCAGAGTAGCTGTCTTCCTTCAGAGAAAGCAAGCAAGCAAAGGGAAGCCAGAGTCTTTTCATCCCCTAATCTTTTAAAAAATATATATCTTTGCATTGATTTTAGAGAGAAAGGGAAAGGAAGAGAGAGATAGAAACACCAATGATGAGAGAGAATCATTGATAGGCTGCTCCTGCATGCCCCACAATGGGATCAAGCCCGCAACCCAGGCATGTGCCCTTGACCGAATCAAACCTGGACCACCTTCCTCTTCCCCCCCAGTTCTCAGGCCAACATTCCATCCACTGAGCCAAATTGGCTAGGGCCATCCCCTTATCTTAGAAGTGACATTCTATCACTTCTTTTGCCATATTCTATTCACAACAAATGATTGAATATGCCCAGCGCACACATAGAGGAGTGGATTATACAAGGGCATGAATATTAGAAGAAAGAATCACCAGCCACCATCTTAGAAGTCCCTACCGTTAGAAAGCAGTTCAGCAACCACAGGAACAGTGGAGTGACATGGCAGTTCAGGGCAGGCGCTGTTCAAAGAGTCATTTATTGATTCAATAAATAGGTACTGAGCACCTATTCCGTATCCAGGCACTACTTTAGGTACTATGGATAAAATGATGAACAATAAGGACCAAGCTCGAGCCCTCACAGAGTGCACAGTAAGGCAGTCGCCATGCAAACCACAGTTTCACAGGTAGACTCATCACATTTGTGACTGCCTGGACCTACTGAGGTGTTCAGGAGGACTCCTGGGTTGCAAGGGTGGGGCAACGGATGGAGTCTGGTGTCTTTGCCTGGGGGGATAAAACTGGAGGAGGACTAGACTTAGGGAAGGATAACCAGCCCAATGTTGGACATGTTGAGTTGAAGGAATCTGTGGGACAAGCAGGTGGTGATATTTAAAGGCACATCAATAAAAGTATAGAGAAAGAAGGCTTTTCTGTTTCCCTAGGAAAAGGAATATCTAAGGGGTGGAGAAAAGAAAAGAGGAAAAAGGCAAGAGAAAATAAAGGAGCAATCAGAGAGACAAGAACGGGATGTTGTGGATTCTACACAGCCGAGAAGTCAAGATGTCTTTCCTGGCACCAAAGGGAGGTCTGGTGACGAGGATGAGAAGTTTCGGGAGTGTGGCCTGGGAAGGGCAGAGGTTGGGGAGTGGCTGAGAGGCGAGGAGCAGAACTGTGTGTAAACATTCCTGGCTGTCTTTATCCTCCTGGCACATACATGAATTCTGAGGCATTATCCGAATTAAATGTCCACCCTGGAACTTGTTTGAGGGCCTGGGAGGCTGCCAGCTTATTCTTTTCATTCAGTCCTAATGCTTTGGTTGGGAATAGTACCATCAGGCAAAAGAAATAAGATTGCTTCTGAGAAGGAGGGAAAGAGCAGGAAGAAAAGCCAGGGTGGCAGGTCCCTCCCAGCTGTGATTGTGAAGTTGTGTAACCTCCAGCACACAGAGAAGCAAAGGACTCCAGGGGTGGGAAGGTTGAGGTGTGTGAACTCCACATTCTGTGTGTGAACTCCACGTCTCCTATTTGCAACGAATCCTTTTCCAAAGCTAAAATGCCTCCACACCCGTTAGCATCCTGGATTCTTAGGGAACTCGGGTATCAGTTATCTAAACAGGGGGAAACCACAGCTTTTCTCGTGCTTCTGTGATGATATCCTATTTTGAGATCGGAAAACCACTTGAAATGGGTGGTGTTGGTGGGAAACTTTGAGTGGATTGACTCAAGTGGCTCCTTTGGAAGCCACTCCATAATCTTTCTTGTGATTCTTTCTAAAAAAGTTCATTTCACATGATTGCTCAGATTTCGAGCAACCTGTACATGTGTGTTGGGAGAGGGGGTTAAGACAATAAATAGTGTCAGCTTCTGTCACAATGCATTGAACAATTTACCTGCTTTTATGTGTCACTGTATTACAATGGGAAGGAAATCCAGGCTCCATTACCTGCAAATGTGATATACTGTTGATAAGCTGACAACAAACCACCGAGGTTCAACAACTGTTAGCATTTTGCTACATTTGCTGTGTGTGTGTGTGTGTGTGTGTGTGTGTGTGTGATAATAAAAAAAAGCAATAAATATTTGATTTTTATCATAGGTTCCTGAGAAACACCTCCTAAAACCCTTGAGTGATTAGCATTTTGTATGCTATTGAGATAATTCTAAGCTTCAGGGTTGGGCTAGTCACCAGGAAGTCCAAAGCCCAATTAGAGGATCAGAACTTTCAGCCCCACTGACCTTCAGGGAGAAGAGCGGGGCTAGAGATTGAGTTGATTACCAAGGGCAAATTATTTGATCAATCCTGCCCAGACAATCCTGCCTCCATGGAAATCTGTAAATGATAGTGTTCATAGAGCTCCTAGTCAGTAGACACATTGAGATGCTGGGAGTGAAGTGTACCCAGAGAGGGTCCAGAAACCCCACCCTTCTTCTTCCACCCTGAGCCCTCCTCATCTCTTCCATTTGGCTGTTCCTGAGTTGTACCCTTTCTAATAATCCAGTGAAGGCAGTAAAGCACGTCCCTCAGTTGGCTGAGCCAAGAAGGAAGGTCAGACCTGAGCTGGGGACAGTGGGAACCCTGAATGGATAGCTAGTCAGTCAGATGCACAGGTGGCAACCCAGGACTGGTAACTGGCATCTGAAATGGGGCAGTTTGGTGGGATTAATCTCTTAGCCTGTGGATCTGTGCTCACTCTGGGTAGTTGGTATCACAATTGGGTTGAATTGTAGGTTACCCTGTTGGTGTGCAGAAAACCAGAGAATTGGTTGTTGGAAAACATCATGGAGTAAGTGTATGTACAAGTAAATTACAGATCTCACGACAGGTCTTCCTGAAATATTTTGTCCTGTCTCACCTGCAAATGAAAACACTCCTACCAGCACAATGTCAGTGCCACACTTACAGGAATCGACATTGATTTTCCACTGTCATCTACTACGCGCCCACATTCATATTCCACCCATGTCCCTCAAATGCCTTTTATGGCTGTCTTATTTTCCATATCAGGATTCAATGGAGGATGTCAGATTGCACCTGGTTTTTATATCTTTTTCCTCTCTCTTTTTTTTCCCCCTTAGAAAAGACCCCCATCCTTTTGTAAATGACACTGATATTTCTGAATCAGTCCTAGGTCAACTGCCTTGAAGAATGTTCCACATTCTGGCTTTGCATGGTTGCTTTTCTTCAAGATGTGATACTTAGCTTTTCTAGGCCTTATAACCATCTGTGAAACGTGTGCAGCAGCAGCAGCAGCTGCTGCCACCTGGCTAAGACAGACTAATTCACGGTCAGCACGAGCATTCGAGGCAATATTGCTTGCAAAGTGCTAGGTACAGTGCCTGACCCACAACCAACGCTCAGTAAACGGTGCTGTTGTCATCATTGTGATCAGCGCCTTCTTCGCCACCACACTATCTACACAGACTCCCTGCTGCATGAACACTCAGACTTAGATTCTGAGTCTTCCTCACCCTTCCGGATCTCTTTTGCTGGTCTTGCTCCATTCCTTTTCCTGGAGAAGTTAATTGATTAATTCCAAGCCCAGTGAATCTCTCAGCACCTCAGAGAACTGAAGGTTAGCCTTACCCATCCTCCTAGGACACCCTTTTTTTTTTTTTTTTCAGAATCACAATTTTATTACCCAGGTGGCTCAGACAACAGTGAGGCATTAGGTGATGTGAAATGCCCACCCAGAGCGGGCACTGGTGGACCTTGGTGCTGAGGCTGTTGGTGCCACACTGCTACAGAGCTGGCGGAGGGATGCTGGGAAAAGGAGATTGGCTGGTGAGGGAGGTGAGGAACATGCTGCCAGAAGACTGGGCTCAACGCCAGGTGCCAATTAAGATGGCCTGTGAGTGCCAGTCTGTATCAGCCTCATGTTAGTGTGGGGGCATGGGCGTGGGGGAGGTAAGAGAAATGGAAAGGTGAGAGGGACTGACAGGCTGGAGAAATCCACTTGTTCCCCTAGGGCCCACCCTCCCTGCAGACCCAGGCTGTCTGGGAAAAATTGTGGCCGTCACCATAGCAACAGCAGCAGCTGATGCACATTGTCTTTATTAGGAATCTCCGTCAAACTTGTGCCAGTATTTTTCCATCTGGATCTCATTTCTCAGTGGAAGGAGAGGCCAGAGGCTGGGATGGTGTGGGTGGGGCTGGGGTGTCTGGTGATAGAGACAGGAGAGTCCTCAGATATCCTAATGAGTTTCTAGGGGTCGCAAAAGGAGGGCAGCAAAATTTTAGAGCTTTGATAGGACATAATTTACATATTCTCACGGCTTCAGCACTCCCTTCAATTATACACAGCTGTTGAAGCAGCACCCTACCTTGGGAAGGGAAAAGCTTGCTGGCAGCCTGAGCAGGATGGCGGTCTCCCTGGGGCAGGCTGACCTCAGGAGCTGTTGCCCAACTGAGTGGGGAGCCAGTGACTTTACCTCCAAGTGTCTCGAAGCTTTCACCTATGAAACTGACCTAATAAGAGTGGCGGCCCCAGGACTATGGTGCGAACTAAATAAGCAGATGTGCAAAGCTAAGCACAACGACACTGTTACCACTGCGAATATTTTCATTATCATGACTACAACTACGCCTGCTCTCACTGGGGAGCACCGGTGGGACGAAGACTGTTTGCTACTATCCCTGCTCCAGCTCGTCCTTCTCCTGTTACCATGGAGACCATACCCCCAGGTGACGCAGGAGTATGAATCATGGGGACTCCTCTTCCCCCACGAAAGAAGCCTGAGTTTGCTGTCTCCTTGAGGAGCCAGGGTCAGGGATTGGAATGTAGTCACCATGGACCTAGCGGTGGGCAAAGGCAGGGTGTGTGCACACCTGGGGACCCTGTCAGAGCCACAGGCCTATTGCTAGAAGGGACTGCACAGCAGATGCTGTGCAGACTTGTCACTTGAGCACACCCTCTCTATTTTTGTCCCGGGTACCACAAACATTGTTCTTTATATCAGGGTTTTTCTTTAAATCGCTTTCCTTCTTTTTTTAAAAAAATATATTTTTATTTATTTCAGAGAGGAAGGGAGAAGGAGAGAAAGATAGAAACACCAATGAGAGAGAATCATTGATCGGCTGCCTTCCACACGCCCCACAATGGGGCTTGAACCTGCACTGGAATTGAACCTGGGACGCTCTTCCCACTGAGTCAAACTGGCTAGGGCATATGCCAGGGTTGCAGGCTCAAGCCCCATTGTGGGGCGTGTGGAAGGCAGCTTCCTTCTTATTGGCCAAATAACTGGTGAGGAAGGAGATTTCACAGTATTGTGAAAAATGTGCTGTCACTTGCCCTGAGAAAGATAGCTGGAAGGATAAAAACCCTGGAAGCAACCCTTACACCAAACCCTAGCCCGCATTCACTTTCTGTTGGAGTCTGAGACTTGGAAGACATGAGCCCCTCCCCTCCCCCCACCTCCCATCCCCTGCCTCCATGAGACTTGCTCCCCCAATGGAACTCGCTATGACCAAACGTGCTGAAAGCAGCGGGAAGGGAGGACTCAGTGATGTCCAATGCTCCCAGTGCGACTCCTAGCATCACTGCCGGCCTTTGTCTCCAAAGGAGAAGGACTGGGGCCAGCCGCCAGGGGTGAGTGGACAGCCTGGTGAAAGGAACAGTGCTGAGTGACAACACAAGCTCACAGCATGAAACTACACCTTCAGGCAAATGCAAGCCTTTCAGACACTAAGGGGAAGGGCAGCATACTGAGGCTTTATAGGGACAGGAAGGAATTCAGATTTCACTCACTGAGTGAAGTGCAAACACAGAAATATATTAAAGAGTAGGCCAGCAAGAGAGGGATAGCAGGTGTTGTTTAGAACTGCTTACGACGCACCAGCAGTGAAAGCTCACAGCTCTGCAGTTGGCAATACCATCCCTGTTCTACAGATGAGAAGGCTGAGGCTTGATGAGGGTAAGCAGCTTGTCCAAACATGACCCCAATTTCCACTCCTCCCCGGACCCCGTGACCATCACTTTGCAAGGTGACTCTGCAGCTCCCTCCATCAAGAGAGGAATCTATTGCCCCCCCAAAGGCTTTGTGATCTACTTGGACCAAAAGCAGGCAGGGGAAGGCATGGTGGGCCAGTTCCAGCCAAGGCTCCCAGGGCCACGCATTCCCTGACATTGCTTGAAGGCCAGGCAGGTGAAGAGCCCAGCCAAGACCTGCACAGCCATGTCTCACCTTGCAGCTGATCCCAGACCCAGAGGGAGCCCAGACAGGGCCAGCACCACCATCCACTGGCCTAGTCTCATGTGCAATGAGCAGTGGTCTGACTGTGAGCCTCGGCATTTCAGAGCAGCATCGATCAGGAAGAGCTGCTGAAAACCCCGGACAGCCCAGCGGGTAACTTGTTGGCACTCCTGGGCTGGGCTCCTCCCTGCCCCGGCTCCCAGAGATGCCCATATATGTGGGGTGGGCTACCACTGCTTTAGCAACAGTATGTGACAATGCGTCACACGGAGAGGACATGAATGATGTTTTACAGAAATGCGTGCCCTTCTCGCCTGAGCAGGCCTTCCCTGCAAGCCTCACTCCCCACAGTTCCAGTCCGTGGCCTCCCTGTCCTACGTTCTGTTGGTCCCCAACGCCTCTCCCTCGCCATCCACTCCAAACAAATACTGTCCCCAGGTTCTCAGGAGGCCTTCACTCACAGAAAGCCCTTCAAGATTTATCACAGGCTTATCCTGTGATAAATTGGGATGCTGGCAGGGCACGTGGCAGGCAGAGTCTTCTGACATCTGCCCACGTTTTTTTATGGAACCTTCTCTTCTGAGCACAAAAAGGTTAACTCAGCAGGGCATGGTCAAACACTGCAACCCACCCAGCCCCTGCACCACGCCCCCTCCCAAGACCTAGCCTTTGATCTGCTCCTGAGAGATAAGCTAGAGGCTCAGGAAAATCCTGAGAGGAGTGTTTACGTTCCTGAAGCCGTGGCCAGGCCAAATCAGTTTGGCTTCTGGAGTGATTGGACACAGGGTACATGAGGTCAGTCACGGGGTCACCCCAAGCACACGAGACTGGACACCAGGCTTAGGTGAGCTTCCCCAGTGGACAATGCGTCGTCGTTTGCTGAAGAGTTAAGCATTGTGGTGCCACTGGGAGGCCTGCCTGCAGGCAAGCACTTGGACTCTGCCCTGTGCACCCTTCTTGCGGATTTCAGTGGGCATCTCATCCCTATAGTAACCGATATGTATATAACGGCTTTTCTCAGTTCTGTGAGTCCTTCTAGCAAATCGTTAATCTGAGGATTATCTTGGGGACCTGTGACACATCTTCCCACTCCCTCCTCTCTTTCCCCTGCTTTTGGGGGAACAGAGATTCCTCTACTTGTCTCCTACAAGGCAGTTCTGACCAAATACAGACCATTTGCGGCCTCATGCTCTTGTCTTGCCTAAGTAGGCCTCCCCCACAAAACCTTTCAAGGAAATTCAGTGCTTCCCATGGAAGTGATGCTAGCAAAACAGTGTTCTCCATATTGCACATGTTTGCAAACACTCCTGTGTGAGTGCACACACCCTTGCACACACTCAGAGCTGTCCTGCCCTCAGCAGAACGAGGAGCTGCTTCTCTGCTAGGAGCAGGATTCATTTCCACTGACTATGAGGCCAGTGAACGCAGAATGGAAAACACAGCTGGCCGCTTACAAAGGCCTGGCCTCTGTAAGCAGGCTAGTCCCTTTCCCTCCACCTCACAAGGGCAATTCGCTGAGTAGATTCTAGCATCTGAATGTGCCATAATTTTTTCAGCCAGGGCTCTGTTGTTGGATTCTTGGGTCTTTTCCAACATTTTTGCTTTCCTAATAAAGCACCAATAAAGATTTTTGCATAATAATAATTAAGCTCTTCTATAATTATTATCTTAAGATAAATTTCTACAAATGGAATTTCTGAATTAAAGAGCACAGATATTTGTAAGATCTTTGACAGATTATATTTTGGGGGGTTATCTCAATAAAAAATTCCACCAGTTTTATGTAGACACAATTGTTTCTCAGCTTCCTTATCATATTGGGCACTAACTACTTGTCCCATAAATTAGTTAACTGTCTATAAATAGAAGGACGATTAGCTAAATTATAGTACATTTACACGTTAGGGTATTATGCTGTAGAGAATAAAGGAAATTTCTGAAATATTAAGGTGGAGAGAAATAAAATGATAGATTTTCCTAATACAATAAAATGAACACAAAATTCACAAAATCTACATTTAAAAAAAACACCCACACATACACACACACACAAAAAAAAACACGCCGGGAGCATTTAGAGGAAAAGGCAGGTTATGGCTATAAAATGTCAGTGGAAGGAATACAGAAGTTTCCTGCAATCAGAGTGGTAAGAAATAGGTAGAGGTAGACAGGTAAAAATTCTGAAAAATCTTACTTTTATCCCCCAATTTAGAGAAAAGTCCATGTAGGGTCTGTCCACCCCTCCTCTCCAGGAGAAGCTCCCTGCTTGCATCCCAGTGTCCTACAAGAATTGAGAACCAGCCAGGCTGGCTAATGCTTGCAGACGCAGGGGAGTCCACTGAGCCATGGGGCACAAACACCGCTCTAACCATCTCCTGCCTTTAAGGACTGGACTGATGAAGAAAATGCATTGAAGAAGTCTCAGAGGACATACGTGGCAGTGGCGGCCCCTTGACTCTCATCCACTACTGGCTCCGAGGGAAATTTAGGCATCTCAGAGCCCGTAGGAGGCGGAGCCAGCCAACAGCACCGGCTGCCACTCCCAGGCCTCTTCACTGTCTGCCTTGAGCCCTCCCCAGTGTAAAGACTGACAAAACAGAAACCCAGCCAAAGCACCTATTTTCTTTTATTCTGGGCATTAAATAGACATTTTCTAAAATTGACAAATGAGAAAACAGAGATGTAAAATATCACTTGTAAGTATAAAGACAGCCTTTATAAAAAAATTCATAAAGCGACCAGAAACACGTAGCCAAGTGAGGTGGAGCAAAGCAAGCACAGTGCATGGAAACAAAGGAAATATTAGCAACAGAAACACAGAGTGAGAGAATTAAAACCTATTATTTCAATAAATATGTAGAGTTTAAAAAAAAAGCAATTTAAAGAGTAAGACTTTCAGATTGGACCAAACAAAGCAAAAGCCAGCTTTCTCGGGAAGGCTGAAAGGTCTGAACTAAGACATCAGGTAAAGTTAAAAAAAGAAAGCTGGGGTCATGATATTAATATCTGACAAACCTGAATCCAAAGTTAAATGAACCAATTAAGACCAACTGGAGCATTTAAGACACAAGCTACTGACACTCTGCAATTAGCCTAAAATGTCAACAATACATGAGCAAGCTGAAGACAACTCCAAAGCGATCCAGCACAGCTAACTGACTCACTGTAGCTCATCTCTCCCAGTCCACAGTAGACAAGAAAATTAAAAATAAGGGTTTAGAGACTGTATATTTAATAAAGCAGTTGTGATTTTTTCTTAATATATTTTATTGATTTCAAAGAGGAAGGGAGAGGGAGAGAGAGATAGAAACATCAATGAGGAGAGAAAATCATTGATTGGCTTCTTCCTGCACACCCCCTACTGAGGATTGAGCCCATAACCCCAGCATGTGCCTTTGACCAGAAACAAACCCGGGACCCTTCAGTCTGCAGGCCACCCCTCTATCCACTGAGCCAGGGCTGATGTAGTTTTGTATCAAATGCTATAAATTTCATACATCTTTTCATGTGCCTATGGAATTTTCACAATAATCTTACCTAATAAAAGAGTAATATGCAAATTGACCATACCTCCGCCACATCCACAAAGCCATGTCCACCAACCAATCAGGAGCGAGTATGCAGGAGGCTTGAGTTTTCCCGGCAATGGAGAAACCCAAGCTTTCCACCTGCCCTGTCCTGCCTTGGATTAAGGTTATAAAGTTTCTATTATAAAAGATAAATCCCAACAAAAATGGCTACAGTCACAGAGTGAGCAGGAGGCTTGGCTCTGCTCAAGGTCATAAAGTTTCAATTATAAAAATAAATAAATCCCAGATACCAGAGCCTCTGCTTGGGTCACCAGAGGGGGGGGGAGGGCAAACCACCACAGACCCCTCACCCAGGCCATCCATTCCCCAAGGGAACCCCCACCCTGATCTGGGACACCCTTCAGGGCAAACCAGCAGGTTTCTACCCGTACACCAGGCCTCTATCCTAGCTAATAAAAGAATAGTATGCAAATTGACCATCTCCCCAACACAAAAGATGGCTGCCCCCATGTGGTCAAAGATAACTGATCTCATGTGGACACAAGATGACCCCCAGGGCAGGGCGGTTGGGAGGAACTTGGTCTGCAAGGGAGGGCAGTTGTGGGTGATCAGGCCAGCAGGGGAGGGCAGTTGGAAGTGACCAGGCCTGCAAGGGAGGGCAGTTGGGGGTGATCAAGCCTGGAGGGCAGGGCAGTTAGGGGTGACCAGGCCAACAGAGGAGGGAAGTTGGGGGCAACTGGGCCTGCAGGGAAGAGCAGTTGGGGGGAACCCAGGCCTGCAGGGGAAAGCAGTTGTGGGGGAACCAGGCCTGTAGGGGAGGGCAGTTAGGGGTGACCAGGACTGTAGGGGAGGACAATTAGGTGCAAACAGGCTGGCAGGGAAGCAGTTAGGCATCAATCATGCTGTCAGGGGAGTGGTTAGGGGGTGATCAGGCTGGTAGGCAGAAGCAATTAGGGGCAATCAGGAAGGCAGGCAGGCTAGCACTTGGGAGCCAGCAGTCCTGAATTGTGAGAGGGATGTCCAACTGCCCGTTTAGGCCTGATCCTCCCTGGATCAGGTCAAAGGGGCAGTTGGACATCCCTTGAGGAGTCCCAGATTGGAGAGGATGCAGGCTGGGCTGACAGACACACCCCCTATGCACGAATTTCATCCACTGGGCCTCTAGTAGACTATATATCAGGCTACAAAGAAAATATTAACAAAATTCAAAAAGTAAAAACAATATAGACCATTTTCAGATCACAATATCAGAGAACTAGACATTAGCAATCAAATTAGAAGGAAAAAATACTACACCCATCTGGGTTGGGGAGAAGAGAAGAGAAGAGAAGATAAGAGAGAGAGAGAGAGAGAGAGAGAGAGAGAGAGAGAGAGAGAGAGAGAGAAAAGCAAAATGATAAGCCAAACTTTCTTAATATCTTGAATAATAAAGTACCGTTAGTACATATAAAAACCGATGCTATATGGCCAAAGCTAGATTAAGAGAAAAATAGATAGCCTTAAACAAATACATTTGTAAAGAAGGCAAAAGAACCAAATGAATTTAGTACTTAATCAGAGAAGTTAGAAAAAGAACAGCCAACTATCCTTAGAAGTCAGAAAGAAGAAGAAAATAAAGAAATTAATGAATTAGAAAAAAGAAAGTGGAGTTGGTTAATCCAAGAGCTGGCTCTTTAGGATAGTGTTGGTTAGAGTAAAACATAAACTACTGAGTGGACTAATTAGAAAAAGGGGGAAAGCCTCCCAAATAGAGGAAATTGAAAGTACAGTATCTAGCAAAACTGTGCCATTAAATTTGGAAATATGAATGAAAAAGATGATTTTCTAGAGACATATAAGTAACTGTACCAAAATAAACACAATGTTAGAAATCTTAAAACAAGAAGCGGGAACAAAACTGAAAATGTTATAAACCAGATCCCTATGAGGAATTCACCAGACCCAGAGGGCTTCACAGAGGAATTCTCCTAAACAGCCAAGAAATAAACAGTTCTGCCTCTGTATAAATTCTATATGTATAAGAGAAGTAAAGAACACTCTCATTTTCTGTGAAAGACACACCAAAACTGAAAAACCATTGCACAAAAACTATATACCAAGCTCATTGATAAACATCATCTATATTAATAAAAGGCTAATATGCAATTGGTCACGACATTCTACAGTAACAACGAACAGCAGGCTGTGTGGGGCAACAAGGCTGGCAGGGGGGTTAGTGAGGGATGACCAAATGACTGACCAGCAGGCTGTGTGGGGCGACCAAGCCAGCAGGGAAGGATAATGAGGGGCAACCAGGCTGGCAGGGGGGCAGTTAGAGGCTACCAGGCCAGTGGGGGGGCAGTTGGGGATGACCATGCCAGCAGGGGAGCAGTTGGGGGCAACCAGGCTGGCGGGCAGAGGTGGTTAGGGGTGATCAGGCTGACAGGAGGGGCAGTTAAGAGCGATCAGACAGGCAGGCAGGTGAGCAGTTAGGAGCCAGTGGTACCAGATTGTGATAGAGATGTCCAACTGCTAGTTTAGTCACAATCCCCGGGATTGGGCCTAAACCAGCAGGCAGACATCCCCCGAGAGGTCCCAGATTGGGGAGGGTGCAGGCTGGGCCCCACCTCCCCTCCCTCTGCCCCGGGAACGAATTTCATGCACTGAGCTCTAGTCTATATATATAAAAACTTAAGCAACCAAACAACCCAACGACTGGTCAACTGGTCGCTATGATGTGCACTGACCACTAGGGGACAGACACTCAACGCACAGGATCAGGCTTCCTCCTATTTGGATTGGGCATTCGGAGATTGGGCTGAAACCAGCTATCGGACATCCCCTGAGGGATCCCGGATTGCAAAAGGGTGCATGCCAAGTTGAGGGAGTGTTAAATAAGATATGACTAAAGAAAACCTAACATACTTCAGAAACGTAGGATATACTCAGGATTCAGAAATCTACACTAATGTAAGAGTTAGATGCAAATTGACCATACCTTCATGACACCCACCAGCCAATCAGGAGTATGCAAATTAATACAACAAGATGGCGGGTTTATTTGCATATGCAAGTGCTGAGTGGCCAGGTTGGGACACTTGTGTCATTGCCATGGCAACAACACAAGCATTCTGCACTGCCCCAGCCGCTCCAGGCCTCTGGGCAGTGTGGGAAGGTGGAAAGGTGGCTATAGGCTGGAGCGAAGGTGGTGCTGGAAGCCAGGGGAAGGAAAGCTCATTCTTGCACAAATCTTTATGCATTGGGCCTCTAGTATATTAATAAGCATTGTTCACCAAAGAAAGTGTCATATAAAAGTCTAAAATTTTTCATTTCATTAGCCTAAAATTGACAAAATATTCTCTGACACCTTTCTAAATCTCATCTGCATCCTTGCTAACTCCCCACCCCTGTTTTGGAAAAAAATATTTCCAAATTTTGAAAAATGCACTCTATTTTCCTTAATAAATCTCTCTCAAGTTTTATTTCATTTAACTTATCAAAGATCCAGATCAAGAACTTATTTAACATTTGTTTTCTCTATTGTTTAATTTAGTAATGTCTGCTTTTATTATAAGGGCCATTTATCTGCTACTTTAATTTATTTAGTTCTTTTTCATAACTTATTTTTTAAACAAAAACTTCATTTATTTTTATTTTTTCTTAAAAGCATTTAATATTATAGTTTTGCCTCTGATTGCTAGGTTGCTCACAACTTATCAGTTTTGTGTTATTTGTACATAAACAGAAAGTAAAGTTTTAACTTCCTCTTTTCCACAAAGTAATCTTATGGGTACTTTTAAAAATTCTAAGTATTTAGATTTTTTTCATTAGCCTGATGTTACTTACTTATAATTTGTTTTTGTCAAATAATTTCTCTTGTAAAATTTCTCCCATTGGAATTCACTTAAGTGTTGGTTTGGCTTGATGTAGTATCTTTATGTTTGAAAAGCGGGTGTATTTTCTATATGTATCTATTATCTAACATTATTAATATCATTATTCAAATCCTGGTTTTCCTATACAGTATTTTATTTTGTCAGAATGAGAAGTTTGTTAATCTCTTGCTCAGTGTTAGTTTTGTGAATATTCCTTAAAATTTTATAGAAATGATTATTTTTAATCATCAAATTCTTTGCCTGAGCCTTGATTTAAATTTGAGATAGTACAGTGGTACCTCGAGATACGAGTGCCCTAACATACGAGATTTTTGAGATACGAGCCGTCGAGTGGGTGATTTTTTGCTTTAAAATACGAGCAACATTTGAGATACAAGTAATCTATGTCCCACCAGTTTACCGTGACTCGAGCGTCTCATAGTTTCCCACGCCTCAGTCAGTGTGCTTGTTTACCTCGTTGTTGAAGCATCTTTTGTGCATTTACATACTTTATCACATTTCTTTTTATAACCATGGGTCCGAAGAAAGTGAGTGGAAAGGTCAGTGCTCAGAAGAGGATGATGTCTATTAAATTAAAGCATGAAACCATAGAAAAATATGAGCAAGGTGTGCGAGTGGCTGACTTGGCGAGGCAGTACGGGCGTAGTACTTCAACGATATGCACTGTGCTTAAACAGAAGGAGTCCATAAAGGGTATAACGCCAGCTAAGGGCGTTACAATAATTTCTAAGCTCCGTAGCTCTCTCCATGAAAAGATGGAGAATCTACTGATGGTGTGGGTGACGGAGAAGCAGCTTAAAGGAGATATATTAACACAGGGCATCATATGCGAGAAGGCGCTAGCTATTTACGGTGACTTGCTGGAGCAGACCCCACGCACTTCCATGGACGAAGCATCGAAAGACTCATTTAAAGCCAGTAGAGGCTGGTTTGATAACTTCAGGAAAAGGTCCGGCATTCACTCCATCGTCAGGCACGGTGAGGCAGCAAGTTTGGATGTGAAGGCAGCTGAGGATTACCTCAAAACTTTTTCCAAACTGATAGAAGCCAAAGGATATATCCCCCAGCAAGTCTTCAACTGTGACGAGACAGGGCTTTTCTGGAAGAAGATGCCGAATAGGACTTATATAACGGCAGAGGAGAAGGTGATGCCAGGCCACAAACCCATGAAGGATAGGCTAACTCTCACACTGTGTGCCAATGCGAGTGGCGACTGCAAGATCAAGCCTCTGCTCGTATACCATTCAGAAAACCCCAGAGTCTTTAAGTCACATAAGATTTTAAAAGATAAACTGCAAGTTATGTGGAGGGCAAACCCGAAGGCATGGGTCACCAGGCAGTTCTTTGTGGAGTGGGTAAACCTGGTTTTCGGCCCTTCTGTTAAGAAATATCTACAGGAAAACAACCTAACCATGCAAGCCCTCCTCGTCCTCGACAATGCTCCTGCTCACCCACCGAACCTCGAAGATGAACTCCTCGAAGAGTTCAAGTTTATAAAGGTTGTCTATCTACCACCCAACTCCACTCCTATCCTGCAGCCCATGGATCAGGAGGTGATTTCTAATTTTAAAAAGCTGTACATCAAGCACCTGTTCCGGCGCTGCTTTGAGGTGATGGAGAACACAAACCTCACCCTTCGAGAGTTCTGGAAGAACCACTTTAACATCGTGATATGCCTCAGAATTATTGATCAGGCCTGGCTGGGTGTTACAACGGGGACTTTGACCTCTGCATGGAAGAAGCTGTGGCCTGAGGCCATAGCCAAAAGGAACTTAGAAGGATTCGAACCCGAGGTGCCAGTGGAGGAGGAGATAGTGTCTCTGGGAAAATCCATGGGCCTGGAGGTGGATGGGAGAGACGTGAATGAGCTTGTGAGGAGCACTCTCTGGAACTCACCACGGAGGAGTTACAAGAGTTGCAGTCTCAGCAACATGCGGAGGTTCTCCAAGAAATTGGCTTCGAGGAGGAGCCAGAGGTGGAGGAGATCTCTACAAGTGAGATAGAGGAGATCTTAGGAATGTGGGAGAGGGTGTCACACTTCGTGGAAAAGAAACATCCCGAAAAAGTTGCTACTGGTCGTGCATCGGAGCTGTTCAATGAAACTTGCCTCACCCATTTCAGAAACATTCTGAAAGGGAGGAAGAGGCAAACCTCGTTGGACATGTATTTTTTTGAAATTGGCCAAAAATGCAAAGACCAGTAGCAATTAAGTTCAGTGGAGATTAGTTAAGTTACATTCAGTTTAAGGATAAAGTGTAGCATTAAGAGTGTAATGAGTAGGTAAATACACTTTATAAAACCAGTTTATTCCTTTACATTCTCTTTTATTATGTTTTTATACAATATTTGTCATTTTATATAATATTTGTCATTTAAAAATACATTTTTCTTATTCAAAAACACATAACAAGAACAACGGGGTGGCATTTTGGGGGCTGGAACGGATTAACAGCATTTCAATTGATTTCAATGGGGAAATTTGCTTTGAGATAGGAGCAACTTGATATACGAGCAAGGTTATGGAATGAATTAAACTCATATCTCAAGGTACCACTGTATATGTATACAATGGCATTTCATAAAAAGCTCTAAGTTAAAAAAAACTGTTGATTCTTTTGAGAAGGGAAAACACTGGCTTTTACTTAAAAAATTTATTTTTAAAAACATGTTAAAAAGATAATGCATGCCAGTCATAACATTAAGTTAAAACTGTACTTTTATGAATTTCTGGCATCATAAAATTAAGTTTTTATCTAAGTTTGATAACAAAGAAAGGCAAGAAACTTCCTTAAATTCAGAGATTGGCTTTCATAGTTTCAAGAACTGTTAAAATCTCAAAGCAGGGAATGTTTCATACAGACAATGGCATCGGTGAGTGTTTGTGGTGGAGCCTTTGCTGGTTTCTTAGAACTGTGAACTACACCAATCTTGGAGGACAATCTATCTTCCTGGTCAGATCTAATGGACTCAGCCAGATGGACCTTTCTCCTGATGGAAGTCATGTCCTAGAAACACAAGCAGTTACAGTGGAAACAGTAAAAGGCACAGAGCAAAGTCTGTCTTTGGCAGTTTCTATTGTTTTTCCACTCAGCGCTTTGCTTTTTATCTCAGTGATGTTCATAACTGTCTTTATCTGTTAGAGTGGTTATACCTTCTATGGTAAAATAATATTATCCGAAATGCTTATTGTTGTGTCCTCCTATATTAAATATCTAATTAATACTACTCTTCTGTTTTCTTTATTTTTGTATTTCTTATGTTGTTTTGACCATCTCCCCTCTTTTCTCTTAAGACTTTGGATTTACTTTACTTTATGTTTGTCTCTTAAAAACAGTTAGGCGGAGACTGGTTTGGCTCAGTGGATAGAGCGTCAGCTTGTGGACTGAAAGGTCCCAGGTTCGATTCCGGTTAGGGGCATGTACCTTGCTTGCGGGCATGTACCTTGCTTGCGGGCACATCTCCACTGTGGGACGTGCAGGAGGCGGCTGATCGATGTCTCTCTCTCATCGATGTTTCTGACTTTCTATCTCTCTCCCTTCCTCTCTGTAAAAAAAAAAATCAATAAAATATATTAAAAAAATAGATTTTAAAAATCTGGTCTAAAGGGCTTTGTTTTTTAATGGGGTGGGATAAATCCTTTTATTTTTGTTATGTTTGGGCTAATTATCCTCATCATCCTATCTAAGAAAAGAGTAGTATGCAAATTGACTATACTTCTGCTACACCCACAAGCCACACCCACCAGCCAATCAGGAGCAAGTATGCAAATTAACCCAACCAAGATGGCTGTGGCCACAAAGCTGCAGCAAGCAGGAGGCTTGTGTTTCCCTGGCAATGGAGAAAGCCAAGCTTCCCTGCCCCCCTGCTAGCCCAGGCCTACACTCAAGGCTACAAAGTTTCAATTATAGAAGATAAATAAATTCTGACAAAAATGGCAGCAGCCACAGAGCTGGAGAGAGCAGGAGGCTTGAGTTTCCCCCGGCGATGGAGGAAGCCAAGCTCCTGCAGCCCTGGCCTGCCTTGGCCTCCACTACAAAGTTTCAATTATAGAAGATAAATAAACCCCAGATACCAGGACCTCTGCTTGGGTCGTCATGGGGGCGTGGCTGGCCTACAAATCACTACAGGTCACCCCATGCCTCAAGAAAACCCTCATCCTGATCAGGGACACCTTTCAGGGCAAACGAGCCAGCCCCCACCCATACACCAGGCCTCTATCCTATATAATAATCTAATAAAAGAGTAATATGCAAATTGACCATCACTCCAACACACAGGATAGCTGCTCTCATGTGGTCAAAGATGGCTGCCCCATGTGGACACAAGATGGCCACTACAAGATGGCCAGCAGGGGAAGGTAGTTGGGAGGGACCAGGTCTGCAAGGCAGGGCAGTTGTGGGTGATCAGGCCAGCAGGGGAGGACTGTTGGGAGGGATCAGGCCTGCAAGGGAGGGTAGTTGGGAGCAATCAAGCCTGCAGGGCAGGGCAGTTTCGGGTGACCAGGCTGACAGAGGAGGGAAGTTGGGGGATACCAGGCCTGCAGGGGAGGGCAGTTAGGGGTGACAAGACCTTCAGGGGAGGGCAGTTAGGGAGCAGTTAAACATCAATCAGGCTGTCACGGAGGTGATTAAGAGGTGATCAGGCTAGCAGGCAAAAGTGGTTGGGGGCAATCAGGAAGGCAGGCAGGCAAGGAGTTGGAAGCCAGCAGTCCCCCCAGTCCAGGGAAGATAAGGCCTAAATGGGCAGTTGGACATCCCTTGAGGAGTCCCAGATTGGAGTGGGTACAGGCTGGGCTGAGGGACACACCCCCATGAACAAATTTCATGCACCAGGCCTCTAGTGTTTTATACTTTACTAGAGGCCTAGTGCACAAAGATTCATGTAAGAATAGGCCTTTGTTACCCTGGCTGCCAGCATCGGCTTCCCTTTGGCACCCGGGACCCGGGCCTTCGTTCTGGCCGCCACCTTCTGCCTTCACTCTGGCCCTGCCACCCTTCTGTAGCTCCCTCTACCCCCTATCTCCCTTATAGCAGGTGTCCCACCTGGCCCCAGCTACTCTGCACCTGCGCACTTGTGCTGCCCAGAGTCCCAAAATGGCCGGGACAGGACAGAACCGGCCTGGCCATTGCCATCTTTGTCACATCAATTTTCATATTCCCTCCTTTTTGGCAGTGGATGCCACCATCTTTGTCACGGAGTGGTGGTCAATTTGCATATTCTGACTTTATTAGATAAGATGAGGTGAATGTTCTGTGCTTATTTCTCCCTCTTGTCATTTTCTCTATGAATCATGCCATCTCCTTGGGGTTATAGATTGGTTCATTTCTGTTCATTCAGAGATGTATCCCAATTCAGTGGTTCAGAATGGCCATTTCCTACCTGGTGGAGGCAGCATGCTTAGGCATGGATGCGAGTTTACCTAGGACAAGGCAGAAAGCCGGTGCTCCCAAGAAGCTCCCATTTCAGGTGCTTTCATACCAAGTCCAGAGGATTCTCAGGCCACTCTGCTGACTCATTGTTTTCCTGGACTAATATTTACTCAATGTCAAGTAGGCAGAAAACTGGGGATAAGCATGTTTCCATCCGTCGATGCCTGCGGGCCGGAGGATGGACACATCTATAGGAGGCAGAGCACCAGGCTGCGGTGTGGAGAGTCTGAGCCTGGTCTCCGCTGTGAAGAAGAGCAAATTGAGGATCCAAACATTTTGATTTCTGCCCCTTCTCCCGAGGAAGGTTATGTTTTTTGTTCCTGTCTCCACTTGTTTGGATCCTAATCACCCTTAATTGACATCTGTATTTAAGAAGCAGGGAAAGAGGGAGACCAGAGCAGTGGATATGGAAATAGGAACCACAAGGACTTGGTGGTCAGAAACCGTGTGGTCAGTGGTTGGATACCTTTTGGGACTGTGGTGGAGGTTTCCTGTGCGGTGGCTGCTGTGGTGAAGGAAGCCTCCCGAGTCAGTGCTGATTGCTACTTGGCACTTTCATCTTCAGTTTCCAGAGAGGTTGCTATATAATTTGTACATCTTCTTTTTGAATAATTACTTTTGACATGTGTATTAAATATTATAACACTCTTTTAGACACCATAGAATCTTTATTGCAGTTAATTATATTTAATTGGTGTCTTTGTTCATCTTCCCACTTCTGTGAAGACTTCCCCTTTCTTAACTTCTTTTTCCAAATTAATTTAAATTTTATGAATAATACATAAATTCTTCCTATTAAGTCCAACTTAGCCTAAGAGGTACAGAAATAATCACTCTGGTGTGGATCTATCTACCCATCCAATCAATTTTAAAATGCAATACTTTTAAAAATGATATCATATTGTAAAACTTGGTTTTCCTCCTCCACAGCTAGAAATAGGTCTTAGATATCTAACCACATACAGTGGCCCTCAAAACAAGTGGGGATTAGGGTACCAAGCATAATTTTTTACTCCATAAAAACTTAACTAATGCCCAGCGGTGTGGCTCAGTGGTTGAGCATTGATATATGAACCTGATAATCACAGTTCAATTTCCTGTAAGGGCACATACCGAGGTTGCGCACTCCATCCCCAGTAGGGGGCATGCAGGAGGTGGCCAATCAATGATTCTCTCTCATTGATGTTTCTCTCTCTCCCTCTTCC
This sequence comes from Lasiurus cinereus, assembly GCA_011751065.1. Taxonomy (NCBI): domain Eukaryota; kingdom Metazoa; phylum Chordata; class Mammalia; order Chiroptera; family Vespertilionidae; genus Lasiurus; species Lasiurus cinereus. Next base: position 3,963,691 of record JAAGEH010000024.1, read on the forward strand.
TTCCTCTCTGAAAGCAATTTAAAAAGCCCTATATAATAAAAGGCTAATATGCAAATCGATGAAACGGCAGAACGAACAGTTGCTATGACATGCACTGACCACCAGGGGCAGACACTCAATGCACAGCTGCCCCCTGGTGGTCAGTGAGCTCCCACAGTGGGAGTGCTGCTCAGCCAAAAGCCCTGAGCTGGCTGAAGCCTCTCCCGCCTCTGTGGCATGCTAAGGATGTCCAACTGACAGCTCCCCAGGAGCAGGCCTAAGTCATCAATCGGATATCCCCTAAGGGCTCCCAGACTGCAAGAGGGTGCAGGCTGGACCGAGGGACCTCCTGAGTGCACAAATCTTGTGCACTGGACCTCTAGTTACTTTAAAAAATTCATAACTTAACTGCTACCTAGCCTACTGCTGACTGAAGCCTTACCTATAAAATAGTTGATTAACACATATTTTGCATGTTATTATGTATTATATACTGTATTCTTACAAGAAAGAAAACTAGAGAATAAAGTATTATTAAGAAAATCATAAGGAAAATACATTTACAGTATTTATTGAAAAGAAATCCATATATAAGTGGGCCCACACAGTTCAAATCCATGGTGTTCCGGGGTCAACTATACCTATTTTATTCTGTGGCATAAATTTCCTTAGAATAAATACACCACAATTTGGGGGCCATAACCAGCTGATGGACATGAGGACTGTTCTGGGGGTGGCCATGGTGAACCATGTTAAAGGAACTGCATGCCTTCTGTACACCGTGCAGAGGTGTGTTAGAAAGAAACCAAGCTGTGGAGTTGCTCAGTTTGTGGCTGTTGTTTTAATTCCCAGTGCTATTCCATCCATTGCAGTAGCCTCTGGTCACAGGTAGCCACTGAGTTCTTGAAATGCGGCTAATATGAGTAGAGAACTAAATTTTTAGCTTTACGTAGTTTTTAAAATTTTTAAACAGAATCAGTATATTTTTTTTCTGTTAAATTCAATTTTATTTTAGGAAAAACAAATAATTATACTCTAATAATTGCATTGCATAAGATACTATTATAATAGTGTAGAGCACATGCTGGAGGCATGGCATGCCTTGCTGTAGGTTGGCCACGTGTGGATGTTTCTAGGGTTATGTGTGAAAACATCAGCAATCTAATTGGTCTCAATAGACTGATTCAGTTCAAATGATATTTTTCTGTGCACGGATCTAACACTGCAATGTGTTTACTCACAGGATGAGTTGCATGACACCTTTGTAAATCATAATTGGCAGTTAAACCAAAATACATATTAATTCAATTATAATATAATTCTATTAGTTTTCTGTGGGGGAACACAAATGTAAATTTAAAACAGAGACATACATTTGACATAGAATCAAATGGAGATGCAGAAGCTAAGGATGATCAACATATTAAAGAAAACAGGAGGCAAAGAAGGCACAGCACGGATTTCATGATGAATGGCAATAGTAATCATTGTGGTAAAGCAAAACTAAAAGGCTGTGTTTGTTTTGAAACACACACACACACACACACACACACACACACACACACACAACAACATTTTAAAAATGAAGTGAAAATATTGAGACGTTTTCAGCAAATACACAGTGAATTTGATAAGAAGTTTTTCTCAGCATTCAAAAAAGAATTGGTATAACCCATGAAAAGATGCCTAATATCATTAGTCATTAGGGAAATGCAAATCAAAATCTCGAGATGTTGCTTCACAGCCCTGAGGTTGGCTAGTACACCCTCTTGCCACAGAAAAACAAAGCAAGCGTAGAAACCGGTTTGGCTCAGTGGATAGAGCGTTGGCCTGCGGACTGAAAGGTCTCAGGTTTGATTCTGGTCAAGGGCATGTATCTTGGTTGTGGGCACATCCCCAATGGGGGGTGTGCAGGAGGCGGCTGATCGATGTCTCTCTCATTGATGTTTCTGGCTGTCTATCCCTTTTCCTTCCTCTCTGTAAGAAACCAATAAAATGTATTTAAAAAAATTAAGAAAAACAAAGCAAGCAAACAATATGGCAACTCCTCACACAGCTCTGGCCAGTTTGGCTCAGTGGTAGAGCGTCAGCCCTCATACAGAAAGGTCGCTGGTTTGATTCCGGGTCAGTGGCATGTACCTGGATTGTGGGTTCACTCCTCCACCTGGTTGGAGCCGTGCAGGAGGCAACTAACCAATGTATCTCTCACATGGCTGTTGCTTCTCTCTCACTCTCCCCACTTCACTTCCACTCTCTGTGAAAAGCAATGAAAAAATTTCGTCTGGTGAGGATTAACAAACAAACAGAAAAACAAACAACAAAAAATTGAACATACAAATTCCAATAATTCCACCAAAGAAAGTGAAAGCAAAGATTTGAACAATTACTGGCACATTCATGTTAATAGCAGCATTATTCACAATAGCCCAAAGCTGGAAGCAATTCAAGTATCCATTGACAAATGACTGGATAAACAAAATGTGGTCCATATATACAATGGAATCTCTAGCCTTAAAAAGGAAGGGAATCTGACACCTGCTACAACAAGGATGAACTTTACAGACACCATTGTAAGTGAAATAAGCCAGTCACAAAAGAATGAATATGGTATGATTCCACTTATATGAGGTTCCTAGGATCCTCAGATTCATGGAGACAGGAAGTAGAATGGCGATTGCCAGGGGCTGCAGGGGAGGGGTAGAATGGGAGTTGGTGTTTCATGGCGACAAGAGAGTTCTGGAGATGGATGGTCGCGAGAGCTTCACAACAATGTGAAAGAAAGTGGTAATGCCTCAGAACTGTACCCTTAAAAATGGTGGAAATGGTGCATTTTACGTTATGTATATTTTATAATAAAAAAGAACCCATGAAAGAGTTGCCTGAAATCAGAAAAAAAAATGTTAAACAAAAAAATTTTTAAATAGGCTTTTTAAAAATTTCTCTATGGAAAGAAAAAGTGAGAGGGAAGAGAGAAAAACATGGATGTGAGAGAGAAACATCAATCAGCTGCCTCCCGCACACACCTGGATGGGAGATGGAGCCCAAAACCTGGGCATGTACACCCACTGGGAATTGAACCAGTGACTTTTTGGTACAGGGGATGACACTCAACCACAAAGCCACAATAGCTAAGGCTAAAGTAAGTTTTGATAGGATCAGAGGACTGCAATTTTGGCCAGCCATAAAATGACTTGGAGTCTTGTATACATATGCACACACACAATTTTTATGTTTTTATCTCCTTCTCTTCTTCTCTGAAGTCAATAAAAACATGAGAAAAAAACAACAATTTTAATGGAAACATGGTAAAATAAATTATTTCAGTTGTAAAAAATGTTTTTAGAAAATTATGAGAGAAAAACTAAACAGATATTTTATAAAAAGTAAACAATCTTCATATAAGCCACCAATTGCCTGAATATAAGAACTATCAAAGAGAAACCAAGATGGCAGCATGGGTAGTCACCTAAACTGCTGCCTTGCACAACAATTTCAAAACTACAACTAAAAGACAGAACGGACATCATCCACAACCACAGAAAAGCTGGCTGAGTGGAAGTTCTACAACTGGAAGGAAAGAGAGGGGATCACAGAGACTCAGAGAAGCCACAAAAAACTGAGGTAAGGAGACACACACGTGGAGAGAGCAGGCAGTGGTGTGTCTGCCTGTCTTCTTCTGGTGGGAGGGAGACAGAAACTCCCAACTGCATGTAACCCCTTATCCTACAGCATTGAATCCCAGTTCCGGGCAAGACTCATATGGGGGAGTCTGGACTGTGAAAAGGGAACAGTGCACGGAAATTTATGGGAGCCATAAAAGGCAGAAGTCTGGGCGCACAAACCAATGCACACAGAGAGAATGGACTACTGATTGTGTCGCTGGTTCTATCTGGTGTGCAGCAGACAAAGCCTCTCAACCGTGCCACTTCTAACTGCATTGAACCCCAGTTTCGAGCAAGATCCTGGGAACCCAGACTCATACGGGTCCTGGAGCGCAAGGTAACTGAAAAGGCAGAGGTCTGGAGGCACCTGCGCTTGCACACAGAAAGGGCCACAGTGATTACCAAGAGACACTTGAGACCCAGGGGCCATGTAGAGCGGGGCTGACTGGAAGCCAAGGCTGTCTCTGCTCAGCCCTGAGACTCCACCCCACTCAATCAGTACAGTTTTGCAAGTCTTGCATCATAAGGCTGATTCCAGCACAGAAGTTCTCCCAGCATAGTGAAAATGCAGAAACAAAGGAACAGACCACAAATGAAAGAAATGGAGGGAAACAAATGACTGGATATAGCGTTCAAAACCATGCTTATAAGGTTTTTCAAGAATTTCCTAGTAAAGATGGATAAATCTAGCAAGACCCAAGAGGGGATGAAAAAGGACCAACTAGAGATGAAAAAGGACCAACTAGAAATTAAGCATACACTGACTGAAATAAAAAATATTATACAGAGACCTCACAGCAGACTAGAGGAAGGGAAGACTTCATACCTGTCCTAACCAGCCCTTCTGTTAAGAAAACCATCCTCTGAGTTTTGGAGAAACACCTGGTTTCATTGAGAAATAAGATTCTATGGAACAATCAGTGTCATGGCAACCATGAAGGAGCAGTGGGGGTCCCTGCTGGCAAAGAGGAGACAGGCATGACTTTCTGCCTCCTGCCAACTTCCTCCTCCTTCCTGTCTCCTCCCTCCTGCCTTTTCCCTCCTCCTCCTCTTCCCTCTTTTCTCTTCC
>JAAGEH010000024.1:3968410-3994240 GCA_011751065.1 Lasiurus cinereus
TCCCTCCTGCCTTTTCCCTCCTCCTCCTCTTCCCTCTTTTCTCTTCCCTCCTCCCCCGTCTTTTCCCTCCTGCCTTTTCCCTCCTCCTCCTCTGTCCTCCCTCCTGTATCCTCCTTTTTCCCTCCTATCTCTTCCCTCCTTCTCCTTCCTCCTCCCTTCTGCCTCTTCCTTCCTCCTTCTCCCTTCTTCCTCTTCCCTCCTCCCTCCTCTTCCTGCCTCCTCCCTCCTGCCTCCTCCCTCCTGCCTGGAGAGGGAGGTGGCTACATGGAGGTAGAGTGGAGCTGGGCTCTGGTGTTTCCTGTCCCCTCATTCTACTTTCCCTTGAGACCAGATCATGCTATTCCCATCAATGGGATGGATTCTGTTCCCATTTTGCTTTCGATAGAGTAGGAATATGGCCATTTGCTGGGGTTCTTGTCCCAGCATTACAAAGGGTTCAGCAATCTGGAGAAAGGCTGTGTGTAGATTAAATAAGAGTCTGGAGATGAAAGATTATTTTGAAAAGCATTGGGGGTCAAAGGAGTTTCAGCTAAAGGAGCTAAAGACCTAAGTTCTTAGTTCTCCTTGTCTCAGGACCCCACTCTACCATGACACTGATGGCTGCCCAGGAGACATGTTTATAATGTCAGGACTCCCTTTTGCTCCTTTCCTGTTACTAATAACTGGCTAATTAAACTGCTCTACCCAGCTTTGATTTCACAATTTGTCCTAAGGCAATGTGGAGATAATACACTTTAAAGGGTAGGGTTTACAGAAGTATTGTCAGATCGGGGAATAGCCTACAGCTGTTCAGGTGTTTGGCCAAAAGGAGGCAATAACATGTAGATTAAGATTCCCTGAGCTGTCTGGCAGCAAACAATCATCCTATTCAGGTTTGGGGGATGTGCCTTTTCAGTAGTTCCAACAGGTGATTACATATGTGACTCAGCACTTGTTGAACCCCCAAGTTTCATCAACCTTTTGATGAAACTCTTATAATTATGACATGCTGGAATTGGCTTCTGGCAGCCATTGTCCAGGGTTTCTGTTCCACGTCTACATGGTCCAACTCAGCATCAAACTGGCTTAGCTTGTGTTTCCAGCCACAGGCCATGAGTCCATTGGGTGTGGGTTCTACGGGGTTGCAGGCCATGCGGCTATGGAGGGAACCCAGTGAAAGTGAGAGAGCCACAAGAGACCAAAGCACCAAGAGAAAACACCTTTGTTTCGGGGAGTATGTATTCCCACATTTCCATAGACTTGCATCGGCCCTGTCCCTTCTGGCCAGTAATCTCTGTTCTCAGGTTTGACTGACAGTTGCCTTCCCAATGTCAACCAACTTCAGTGGGCACTCATCCATCTCCCCTTGTCTAATCCCTTCCCCCAGTGATCTGCAGGGGATGGACCAGTGAGTCTGTGGGGATGAAAAGTTGCAGCTTCCTGGTGAAGCTGCCCAGGTGACATGTTTATAATGTCAGGACTCCCTTTTGCTCCTTTCCTGTTACTAATAACTGGCTAATTAAACTGCTCTACCCAGCTTTGATTTCACGCCTAAGTCGTTCAATTGCCAGAACTGTGAGGTGACACATCCTCTGGCTTACTTAGCGGGAGCCCCAGGCAGCTCTGGCTGAACATCTGACCCGTGGCACCAGGTGAGTAATACCTGTTTCACCCTCAGGCTGCAGAATGAGAGCCAGGACACCTGGCTTCTAGGCCTGGCTCTGCCACTAGTTGCATGACTTTAGGCAAATCACATCACCTCTCTGGGCCTCAGTTTCCACACCTGAGAAATGAAGGGGTTGCATTGCATTAGTATTCTCTGCTTTTAATGTTTCCCTCCTGAACATAGCCAGTGATGTATATACACATACAAGACTCACACCCATTTGAATCCCCGGTGTGCTAACTTCACCCCTCTCTTCCCCACTCAAGAAAGTCTATCAGGTCCTGGCTGGCTTGGCTCAGTGGATAGAGCATAGGCCTGGCGCCTGAAGGGTCTCGGTTTGATTCTGGTCAAGGGCACTTCCTGGGTGGCGGACTCGGTTCCCCATAGGGGACGTGCAGGAGGCAGCAGGTCAATGATTCTCATCATTGATGTTTCAATCTCTGTCTCGCTCTCCCTTCCTCTCTGAAATCAATTTTAAAAATGTTTAAAAAAAAGAAAAAATCTATCAGGATTGAAGGGAATGTGAGGAAACCTTTGAATATACTGTTATTAATATTATAAAGAATCAATAGCCTGCAAGCTTGGTGTTTGACTGCAATGGTTACACTTGTTGAGGATTGAATGACCCACTTTCAGAATCAAAAGCCGTGGTGGGGGAGCATGAGGAAAAAGACCTCATCACTTAGGTAGCAAGGAGTGAGGATGAGACAGATTAGGACCACTGGTTTTCCATTGGTCTCAGTTGTGTCAAACCTCCCATCAGGCGAGGTTCTTGGTAAGCTGAGAGTGATACAAATCATTTTTATACAAAGTTCCAAAGTGCTCACCAAAGGCTTCAGCTCATAGTCACCTGCAGATGCAAAGACCTGGACCTGTGCTGCAAGGAGCTGACAGATAGCATGCTATTCCCAATAAAACCTCTGCTTAGAGGCCTTCACAGGCCTCTCTGACCCTGTGGTCCTACCCTCGGCACTGGCTTTCTGAGCCTCGTGTCAGGTGTGACTGCAGAGTTCTAGTCTAATGACGGACATCACACATCTCCCTACACAGTTGCTGGTGTCAGGAGCCAGGAGCTACAGCAACTGAACTAGGTATCTCTCAGGTCTGACGGAGCTTGGCTTCCCACCCTCTGCCCTGCTCCCGTCTGTTGAGTGCTGCTTCCCCACAAGACTGCTAAGAAGGTCCTCCTCTCTGCTATTCACCAGCTATTCTCATTAGCACTGTGCCATCTCTTCGTCACTGCATCTCATGGCAAGAGAAGATCCCTCTGGTCCATGCTAATCCCACCCCTAGTCCTTTGATTCAACATCTGGTGTCCAGCAGTCATTTTTCTGTCGCCTTCTTCAGCTTCTCTCCTCCCTGATAGACTGCAAACTGCACGAGGACAAAGATGGTGTTAGTTCATTCCCTGCTCTGCTAGCTCTGCTAAGGACAGCCACGGGTGTGAGAGGCGCTTAGGAGGTGGCTGTTGAATACACAAATGACCAAATGACTGAATGCAGGAATAAATGAATGAAACTATGCTTCTCTATTAATTTGTCCCATTAGCATATACACACACTCCAGTTTTTCTCATCTTTTATGATAAACAATCACACAAACACTAAAAAACATTGTCAATCCCACGTAACTCTCTCTCAGTTTTCAGAGTACTTGAGCACTTGTCAGTCGGTTCCAGTCTCACACTATTTTCTTCTTTTTTTAAATTTAATAAATCTTTATCATTCAGATTATTACAATTGTTTCTCTTTGTTCCCCCCATAGCTCCCCTCCACCCGGTTCCCACTCCACCCTCTGCCCTTACCTCCGCTCCCAATGTCCTCATCCATAGGTGTATGATTTTTGTCCAGTCTCTTCCAACAGCCCCTAAACCCCTTTCTCCATGAGAATTGTCAGTCCATTCCCTTTTAATGCCCCTGATTCTATTATATTCACCAGTTTATTCTGTTCATCAGATTTTTTACTCACTTAACTGTTAGATTCACTTGTTGATAGATATGCATTTGTTGCTCATAATTTTTATCTTCTTCCTCCTCTTCTTAAAGAATACCTTTCCGCATTTCATATAATGCTGGTTTGGTGTTGATGAACTCCTTTAGCTTTTTCTTATCTGTGAAGCTCTTTATTTGTCCTTCAATTCTGAATGATAGCTTTGCTGGGTAGAATAATCTTGGTTGTAGATTCTTGATATTCATCACTTTGAATATTTCTTGCCACTCTCATCTGGCCTGCATAGTTTCTGTTGAGAAATCAGCTGACAATCGAATGGATGCTCCCTTGTAGGTAATTAACTATTTTTCTCTTGCTGCTTTTAATATTCTCTCTTTCTCTTTTGCTCTTGGCATATTTATTGTAATATGTCTTGGTGTGGTCCTCTTCGGATTCCTTTTGTTTGGAGTTTTGTGCGCTTCCTGACTTGTAAGTCTATTTCTTTCACCAGGTGGGGGAAGTTTTCTGTCATTATTTCTTCAAATAGGTTTTCAGTATCTTGCTCTCTCTCTTCTTCTAGCACCCCCATAATTCTGATGTTGGTATGCTTGAAGTTGTCCCAGAGGCTCCTTACACTATCTTCACATTTTTGGACTCTTTTTTTCTTGTTGCTCTTCCGGTTGAGTGTTTTTTGCTTCTTTGTATTTCAAATCTTTGACTTGATTTTTGTGTTCCTCTATTCTGCTGTTAGGTCTCTGTATAATATTTTTTACTTCAGTCAATTTATGTTAAATTTCTAGTTGGTCCTTTTTCATATCCTCAAGGGTCTCACTAAATTTATCAGCCTTTTCTAGGAAACTTGAAAAACCTTAAAACAACTATATCTAGTTGTTTGCTTTCCTCCATTTCTTTCATTTGTGATCTTTTCTTTGTCTCTGCATTTTTGCTGCTTCCTTGAGTTGGTAGCTTTGTGTGCTAGGTGTCCTATAGGACCCAGTGGCTCAGCCTCCCCATTTACCTGAGGTGGACACTCTTGGTGCACCGCTTTGTGGACTGTGTGCACAGCCTTGTTGTAGTTAAGTCTTGATTGTTGTTGGTATCACTGGGGGGAATTGACCTCCAGGCCAATTGGCTGTGAGGATCAGCTGTGTCTAGACTGGGAGAACTGTGCTAGAGTCACCCTTATGAGATAAGACTTGCAAAATTGCAAAAGCTTCTGTGTTCAGCTTTAATGGGGCAGAGGATCAGGGCTGAGCAGACAGCCTTGACTTTTCATCAGTCCTGCCCTATGAGGCCTCTGGGTCTCGGTGTCCCTCAGTAATTGCTGCAAGCACCTCTGAGAGAAAGCCTCCCTTGAGTTTTACCCACTGCCAAACAGTTCAATTTCTCCTCGAACCAGTCTGGGTTCCCTGAGTCTCACCTGGGACTGGAATTCAGCACAGTCAGGAGCTGCCGTCTTCCTCCCACTTGAGAAAGCCAGCCACACACTCATCAGTCAGTCCTTTCTGTGCTCATGCGCCTCCAGACCTCTGCCTTCTGCAGCTCCCCTGAGTCTCAGTGTGCTTTTCTCTTTTCATGATAGTCCAGATTCCCCCTGAATGAGTCCTGGTTCCCAGAATCTTGCCTGGACCTGGAGTTCAGCACAGACAGGAGCTTCAGTCTCCCTCCCACTTGAGAATGCCAGCCGTGCACTCAGCCATCAATCCTCCCCACGCGCCTCCATACCTCAGCCTTTTGCAGGTCCTCTGATTCTCAATGTGCTTTTCTCTTTCCTTCTCGTTGTAGAATTTCCACTCAGCTAGCTTCCCTGTGGTTCTAGATGGTGTCTGTTTTGTCTCTTAGTTGTAGTTTTGAAATTGTTGTGTGAGGCAGCAGTTTAGGTGTTTACCTATGCCACCATCTTGGTTTCTCCTCCAGTCTCACATTCTGCTTCTCATTGACCCTGTGTGATCTGATGTCTGCCGCCTCCATAGGAGTGAAACTGGCCCAACAACATTATCAAGAACCTTCCTGTTGCAAAGTTCATGGGGCCAGTGTTTTGTCCTCACTTCATCTGCTGTCCTGACTTAAATAACCCTAAAAGTGTTTAAACCTCTACTGAATAAGTGCATTGTTCTCATGTCAGCAGAGGGGGTGTAAGGGACAGTCATGATTTCTTAAAAGCCGGGCAGTGACAGTGACAACAGTTATAGCTTTAATTTCCCCAAGTGACCTGAGTCAGGGGGACTAAGCAGAAAGTTGTCCCAAGAGTGTGGACATGTAACTGTATTTGTTTAACCCCTCCCTCATCCATTCCACATGCCTGCCCATCATGAATCCCTTCCATGTGCTAGGTTTGGGGGAAAGGCAAGGCACCAGTTTCAGGAGGGGTCCTCGGATGGCTGTGTCCTATTCCAATGAGACAGATAATGTTTTAATTAGAAAGAACAATAATGATACTGTTGACATGTAACATGCATATGGAAAATGCACCTTACACATGTTCAGTTGGGTGAATTTTCACCATCGGAACATGGGGTGTTAACACCCCTGCGTTGAGAAACAGGCCCCAACCAGCATCCCAAGGTACCTCCCTCACACTCACAGCCGCTGCCCACTTGACTGTTACCATAAAGTTCAAAACACATGCCACAACTGAATGGAATTTATTCTAGTACAGTAAAAACTGTTTAATATTTATAAATTGATATTTAAAAATCACAAAGCCCTACAAAATTTTATAAATATAACAAAATTAATATAACAATAATGGCAGAATTGCCTGGCTTATAGTAAGCACACAAATATTTCTTTAATAACTGAGTGAAAATATATTAATGTTAAATCATCCCTATAGGTCAAATAAAAAAAAAAACCAACTGCATTATTTAACTAATAAATGCTAAAAATAAAAGCATTAAAAAGAATCCAGCAGCCATCCCTGATGGCCTGGCTGGCACTGCACCACAGATACTGCTCCCCAAAGCCCTCAGTGCCTGCCAATTGATCGCCAACCCCAGTGCTCGGACGGGACCAATAAATGTGTCAGGAATTAAGGAATAGATGGTAAAAGAATCTCAGGTCAGCAGTCAACATCATCCTTAACAATAAAACACAGAATTGTCCCTTTAAAGTCATAAACTGAGCCAGGATGTGAACTGTCAGTATCATATGACTTTTTTTTTTCTGGAAGCTCAAGCAAAAATAAACATACACCATGGAAACAAAATAAGAGATAGCTATTGGAAATAAGAAGAAAAAAATTATCTTTCCTTGCATGTAACCTGGGATAATCATCGAAAAACTATAAGAAATAATAAGAGAGTCTCAGAAGTTTACAAAATAAAGGCACAAAGAGCCAGTGAGTGTTTGTGGATGCTGAGAGATAAGGCCGCTCCAACTAAGAGGGTCCAGGTTCGTGAATCAGAAGAAACACATCTGGGTGAAAAGCACCGAATTCCAGCCTAACCAGTTTGGCCCAGTAGATAGAGCATCGGTCTACAGACTGAAGAGTCCCAGGTTTGATTCCCATCAAGGGCAAGTACCTTGGTTGCGGGCACATCCCCAGTGGGGGGTGTGCAGGAGGTGGCTGGTCGATGGCTCTCTCTCATCGATGTTTCTAATTCTCTCTCCCTCTCCCTTCCTTTCTGTAAAAAATCAATAAAATACATATATTTTTAAAAAAGCATTGAATTCTGAACCAAAATGGCAGCATAAGGTACACACTTATATGTGCTGCCTCTCACAACCACACCAAAACTACAACTAAAAGAAAAAACAACTATCTCCCAGAACCACGGGAAAGCTGGTGGAGTGGAAGTTCTACACCTAGAAGGAAAGAAAAAAGTGCATTGAGATCTGGTAGGACATGCAGAGGCTCAGAAAAGCAGAGGTACGGAGACGCACATGAATCCAGCTGGCGAGCTCTGTTGTTTTTCAACTGGGAGGGAGTTACAAGTTCCCAACTCTCTGAACTCCAGTTTCTGGTGAGATTCTGGGGACCCAGACTCATATAGGGAGAAACTGGATTGTCTGCCATAGGGTCAGAAAGGGAAAGTGGCTCTCTTACAGAGGTGCGCACAAGAATCATTGTTTACTGCCCTGGGGCGCGTGACATGGCACATGGAAATGCGGAAACATGGAAACCCAGAGAGGACTGATTGGCAGCCAGCGCTGTTTGCCATGCCCTAGCGATTCCCTGAGACCCTGCCCCGCCCAATTTACAAACCCACCCAAACTGAGCAGGGCTTTTGCATATGAATGCCCTGCCCTCTGGCAGCTTAAACTAACAAATTGCAACTGGGTCAGACAACTCCAAAACTTTCAAACTCCAAGCAAAGAGGAGAAATCTGCAAATCTCCCTGTAGCTCCTGCTGGGTGGTCTCAGACAGTAGCTGACTTGCACCTCCTTGAAGATTCAGGAACCAGTGTACCTAAAGGTCAGTATGAAACCACACCAGATTTCAACTCCTCACACACATAAGTGACACACTCAAGAGGCAGACTCAGTGAGTACCAAAGCCCCACTGAAGCAAGTCCTGCCCCAGAGGGGTGTCTCCAGCACAGCAGTTCTTCCATTATAGACACAGCTAAACCTCACAGTCAATTGGTCTGGAGGTCAATTCCTCCCAGTGTACCAATAGCAATCAAGGCTTAACTACAAGACAGTATACCCAGCCCATAAAGGGATGCACTAAGAGTGTCCACCTCAGGTGATTGGGGAGGCGGGGCTACTGTACCATAAAGGACAACTAGCACACAAAGCCACACCATCAACACAGGGAAGCAGCCAAAATGCAGAGACTAAGAAATATGTCACAAATGAAAGAAATGGAGGAAAGCAAACTAGCAGATATAGAGTTCAAAACCACATTTATAAGGTTACTCAAGAATCTTCTACAAACTGCCAAGAAACTTAGTGAAACCTCTGAGAAACTTAGTGAGACCTTCAAGGATCTTAATGAGAATGCCAAAAAAACAGAAAAGGACCAGTCAGAAATTAAGCATACACTGTCTGAAATAAAGAATAATATACAGAAATCCAACAGCAGACTAGAGGACCCCAAGAATCAAACCAAAGATCTGAAATATGAGGAAGCAAAAAACACCCAAACAGAAAAACAAAAAGAAAAAAGAATCCCAAAAGTGTAAGGAGCTTCTAGGACAACTTCAAGCATAACAACATCAGAATTATGGGGGTGCCAGAAGAAGATAGAGAGCAAAATACTGCAAACATTTTTGAAGAAATAATGACTGAAAACTTTTTCTATTTGGTGAAATAAATGGACTTACAAGTTCAGGAAGTGCACAGAACCCCAAACAAAAGGAATCCAAAGAAGACCACACCAAGACACATCATAATTAAAATGCCAAGGGCAAAAGACAAAGAGAGAATATTGAAAGCAGCAAGAGAAACAGTTAGTTACCTACAAGGGAATACCCATAAGACTGTCAGCTAATTTCTTAACAGAACCTATGCAGACTAAACAGGAGTGGCAGGAAATATTCAAAGTGATGAATAGCAAGAACCTACAACCAGGAGTGCTCTACCCAGCAAAGCTATCATTCAGAATTGAAGGTCAGATAAAGAGCTTCACAGACAAGAAAAAGCTAAAGGAGTTCATCACCACCAAACCAGGATTATATGAAATGCTGAAGGGTATTTATTCTTTAAGAAGAGAAAGAAGAAGAAAAAGGATAAAGATAAAAATTATGAACAACAAAGTGATAACAAATACATACCTATCAAAAAGTGAATCTAAAAATCAAGTGAATAAAAAATCTGATGAAAAGAATAAACTGGTGAATATAATAGAATAAGGCCATAGAAAGGAAATGATCTGGCAATTCTCAGGGGGGAAGGGGGCATAAAGGGTGCAGAAAATATTAGACAAAAATCTTATACCTATGGATGAGGACAATGGTGGGAGATAAGGGTGGGGGAGTGGGGGGAATCAGGTGGAAGGGAGCTATGGGGGGCAAAAAAGAGGAACATCTGTAATAAACTGAACAATAAAGATTTAATTTAAAAAAATTTTAAAAAGTCAGTCACTAAAAAAAAAAAAAAGCATAGAATTCCAGCAGCACAAATTTAAAAAAAAATGTTGCATGAAAAATAAATTTGTAAAAATTGGCTAAATATGAAAGAAAATAATGCTTAGTTTGTACATTTTATATTGAATTCTAGATGACAGCCAGAGGCTCAATATCTACCCAGGACAGATCAGCTCTGGCTTCCCCATAAGAGATGGTCAAGACTGTTGAGACAGTAATAAGTGTGCACGGTGCCTGAAGTGTGGGGCCATACAGCCCATAAGTCATCCTATATAATAAAGAGCTAATATGCTAATTAGACTGGACAGCAAAACGAATTTCATGCATTGGCCTGTAGTGTTGTAATAAGTGTGCATGGTGCCAGGTGGGTGTGGAAATACAGCCACCCATCAGTCATGTTGTAATAACTGTGCACACTGTCAAACAAGCGTGAAGAGGATGGACAGCCGCGGAACTGTAATGGATGCTTGTGATCAGCTTCAGCAGTGAATGTCCAGAGTCCTGCAGCCATCTGTGCTTTTCACCCATTATTTGAGCCGAGTGAAACCCTTAGAAGAATTTTTCACATATAATGAGATTAATTTCAAAATGTATTGATTGAACTATCATATTATTCTAGGCACTGGGTGTAGAGTGGTGGAACTCCCACCTTAAGGGACCTGAAGTTCCACTCAGAAATGGACACAGAAAACAAATAAGCAAATGCAAAACTAACATGGTTTTTAAAGTGAAGGTAAACGTGGTTAAGGAATAGACATGAAAAGGGTGTACTTGACGTCTCAGAGGAACTGAACTGAGGTCTAGTGAGTGAAGGAGTGGCCACGAGTCCCAGCCTGGGCGCAGGAAGCAGAGGTGCAAAGCGAGCTCACGTGCCTGAGTATACTAGGTAGCCACACGGGATGCAGGGGTGAGGCAGGAGGGTTCAGGGAAAGCAGGGCAGGCCAAGGAGAGCCTTGGGGATGGACCAGGTGGAAGAGTCTGGATTTTGTGTTTAATGTGAAGGGACAGTCGTTGGAAGGTTTTGGACAGGAGGTATAAGGTGAACAGTCATAGTGAGGAGAGCTGTGCATGGAAGTGGACAGCCACAGGAGGCCCCTGTGTGTCCAGGTGGAAGGGGGGGTTGACTGGGAAGAGGATGGCAGAGTATCCTCGGAAAGGAGTGAGAAGGTGGGAGACAGACTTCGAAGGGAGAGCAAAAGAACTTCCCTGTGGATGGACCGAACGTGGGATGGAGGCCATCAGAAACCAGGGAGAACTTCTAGGATTTTGGATTAAGCATCTCAACAGTAGGTGACAGTGAAATAGAAAGTGGTGGGAAGGACCAGGTTGAGGGGAATCAAGAATTCTAGTTTGGACCTGTGCAATTTGGGTGCCCATGAGATACCCAAATGGATGTGACAAGCAGAAGCTGGAAATAGGAAACTAGAGTTGGCATCAGCTGCAGGTGGAATTCACAGACAAGAGGCCAGAGATTAAAGTAAAGGGCTTTCGTGGAGGACTGTGAGGTCATACCTGGGCCCTCACACTCCAATGTGTAGTGGGAGACAGAGAAGGGCCAGGAGACAGACGAGAGGGGATGCCCTGGAGCGCAAGAGGAGAACGTGGTTAATTGGTTAATCATGCCAAACACTATTGCTGTGAGGCTAAGAAAGGTGCCAGGGAGCCTTGGCCATTGGATGGAGATTTCATGAAAATATGGTTGGAGTGGGCAGTTGTGGAGGTCTACACACTATATGTCTAAATGTTTAAATGCCATCCATTGAGCAAACTGCTAAGTAAAATACGATTTTTCTCCCTTGACAAACATATAGTCATCAACCACAAAAAGATGAGTTTAAATATAGAATTCTCCAATTCCTTGCATTCCTCACCAGAGTGAATTGGCATAGAAAGAACCAGGGCCCTGACACACCTCCCTCCCTCCAGAGTGAACTCTCAGCTGCACCTACACCCCTTCCCCAGCCCTCCAAGCCAGCACAGTCCTCACTCAGGGTAGATAAACACACTGCATCCCATACCCGGCATCCCACATCCCACATCGTGGGGCTCTAAGGAACAGCCCTCAAAAGCTCTGGGGGCTGCTGTAAGGCCATTTAAAGAGGAAATTCCAGGGATCTAAGCACCCTGAGTGAGGGCTAGGGAGGAGGGCAGCACAGCTGGGGGATGTGGAGCAGACCCTCTACACCATGGGCATGGGGCCTGGGGCAGTACTGAAGGGGGTGAAGAGAGAATGGGGGTGAGAAAAGGAAATGGGGGAGGGAGAAAAGAGAACGGGGAAAGGAAGAGAGAATGGGAGAAAAGTGAAAATGGGGGTGTGAAAAGAGAATGGGGGAGAAGAGAGAATGGGAGATGTGAGGGATGGTGCTCAGAAATCAGGTGGGGCAGTTCTGTGAGAGTTCTTTCTATGATGGGGTAGTGGCTGGAGGGAAAGGGAAAGCCAAGCAAAACTTGGTCTTATTTTCATTTTTAAAGATACTGCTTTTGCACATTGATGGAAGCAGAGGGAAAAGTTGGTAAGGAGGAGAGGGTGTGGTGCCTATGGGGAACAGGGGTGTGCCCTCGAGGGTGCTGGGGTCCACAGTGTGGTGAGGATGTGGCCTGCGGGGGCCATGGCTAACTCTTTCACTGTGAGAGGAGGACCCAGTGCGGGAGATGGTCACCTGGTGAGAAGGCTAAAAGGCTAATTCCAATGTAACCCTGATATTTGGGGGATGGGAGGGAGCTAGCAATCTGAATCTGTGCCAGCAATCTAATGTACTTTCTTGATAGCCTATAATTAAGTCGCTGTTCCTTTCTCCACAAACTGGCCTTGCAAGACCTGTTACCTAAATGCTCACATCTTACAGAGGCCATAAACCATGAACAGCACACAGCCCCTGGAGAGGTTATCAGAGCTGGTGCCAGGCCTTAAGTATGGTCTCAAGACGCCCAACACCTGGGGCCTTTTGCAAAGCCCACGAAAGATCCAGAAGTATAATCCATATTTGGGGGACAAAGACACCAAAAGGGTATAAAGGAAAAGCTCCCACCATATTGCCTTGCTTAGATTTTAGAGGGGACTACTTTGAGACTCCTGGGGAAGGAAAGGCAGGGTTCTCTGATTGCTTCTACTGTCCACAGAGACAGTGAGGGAGACTGTCCCCGAGAGGACGGAGACGTTATCTGGGATACTTAAAAGTGGTTAAGATCAGTTTTATGTTATGTGTATTTTACCACAATTAAAACCAATAATTTAAAAAAAAGAAAAGGCAAATAAATGAATGACCACTGTCCTCCCCCAAAAAGGAAAAAGCAACCTGGGAAGACAGTGAACCTTCTAGGAGTGTGAGGCTGGAGGGCAGTGGGCACAGCAATAGCAGAGCTGGGCACGCTCCCCTCTGCTGCTCGCACTTGCTGGCTTCTGGCAGGTGAAACATGCTGGGAGTGAGGTAAGAGAGTTTGGTTGATCTAAGATGATTTGTGATTTAAAATGTTAGGAGAAATGGATTGATTTAGACTTGAACGGAACGTTTAAAAACTTCTGGATTAGTCACCAACTCCAGATGTGTTAGGTTTGTAAATGAGTTTCAGTGTTGAGCATGTCTGTCTGGGCAGGTGCTGGAAGCACTGAAGAGAGTCAGAGTTGTAGTTGTGGGTAAAAATGCCCAACCTAAGGGATGTAATTAACCATGTTTATAAATGATAGATACAGAGGAGCATTCTTATGTCACATTGACCAGTTAACTTAGCATGGACATTAGTCAGACCGCAGGTCAGATGGAGCTAGACTTACAAAAGCAGTTACATGGAAAGCTTGGTGAAAGCAGGCATGACATTTACAACCTCAGTAAGCAGAGCGATAGTTAAAGCACAAATAACAGAGAGTGCACTCTTCCATGCTCGGCTGCCCAGATTGAGTTGCTGAAAATATGGCTGATGCCAGTCTCCCCATTTTACTTTCTCAGCGTAGCTATCTACTTCCTATGATCCAAATTCTACTAAAATGACAGAGAAATGTACCTCTTATGTTCACGGGCCCAGGCAAATTTAGCATGGACCCATAACTGCCAAAAAACAAGTCTATCGGGTCAGAAGAGGAGGGAACTCCTGTGAGAGAGAGGACATGGGTTCCAGTCCACAGCAACCTGGGCCGAGGAACCACGCTGAGCTCCCAAGGGAAGGCAGCTCTTCCGAGGAGAACCCAAGGTCATTGTGAAGAAATAGGACTTCGAGCACCCGCCCTACCCCCGCAGTTAGGGAACCGGACTCAGGGCTGCATTTGGCCTGCCCCTGTCAGACATCCCCTCTACTGGCAGCTTCAGGAGGACCAGGTTCCCAGGATAAAGACACAGGACTACTTTCTAAACAAGGGCATCGGTCATTTTCCCGGGGAAGGCTCTAAACTTCAAGGCTGGCCTGGATGGGAAAGCAGTGCCCTGTTTAACAGGGTCTCCTAACAATAGGGACTGAGGTTGAGGTGGGGGGTGGGGTGGGGAGAGGACAGGTGTCTCCAACGCGTGCCCTTCCCCACTCCCCCGCACTGCACAAGGTTAGCTCTCCAAGGTAGGACGCCTGGGAGCAACCACAAGCTCAGAAGAGGCTGGCAAACATTCAGCCACTGAGAAGGGTGGAATACATCTACGTCTGGAATGTAGGCCACTGGCCTGGCGGTCCCTTTACTTCGCTCTCTCCCAGTCCCAGAGCAAGGACAGGATCGCCTTTGGAAGGGCACTCCAGCTCCCAACACTGCATATTCTAGGGAGAGGAAGTGGTGGATACCAAATACAGTGTCTAAAAAACCGAGTGAAACACACGCTATCTCTAAATAAATATGGATATGCATATTGTGAAAAAAATTAAAACCTGGAACTAGAATTTCGTAAGATTTCAACATTGACGTTGGGCCAGGAAAGGGCTTGAAAGTATGTTATGGCTTGAATTACTTCGGGGTGGGGGTTAGGGGGGCAGTAGATAGATGCAGAGAAAGTCAAGTTCATATGGCAAGGGATTCAGAGTAAGTCTCATATACTTGGTTCTGCAATGTTAGATAATAAGTAGCAAGAGTTTGGTAGTGCCATATGCCAGCTTTATTAGAAATAAGTGTTTAAATATACTCAGACCTGAGAAAAATCAATCAGCAAAAGAAATAACATTGTTTGCAGTTGAACACTAAAATATAGAATATACATATACAGGTGTATATACATATATGCTTAATGGATTCCATTAATTTTGTTCTATTAAATTAGAAAGCGCTAATAATTATGGGCTATTAGGTAAAGGAGCAAATGTTTGGGGCCCTCACTGAAGGTTTTGTGTATTTGGATGGGACATGCACCTACAGACAGTGCGAAGTTTCTCATTGAAGATCGCTTCGGGAGCAGCTGAGTCAAAGGACATTTCTCCTTCAGAGCTGGAGGGCTGGCTGCTTAAATGTGGGAGGCAGCTGCAAAGGTATTCCTAGTGGGTTTTGTTTGCATTCAGCCCAGGAAAGAATTTCTGTGTTCCCTGGCATTGCATATTGTTTTTAAGAAGGCCCAGTAATATGCCATTGATTGTCTCTCTAGAGAAAGAAGAAAATCAATGGTAGGAGAGAGGGAGTGCCTGCAGACAAAGTCACCTATATCACAGTTCAATTTCCTGACATCTTATCCTCAGCTGATACCCTATTATGTTCAGCCAGATGAGAGGTTCACCCTCTTAAAGCTACTGACTGCAGCATGTTGATGCCCCACTTGAAATCACAGAAAACACTGATAATGACAAGGGCCAGATGGATGTCTGGTCTTCCATGGCATTCTTAACGTCATAAAGAAATCTCTCCTTGGTCGCTTCAATTATGCATGCCAGTGCCTCTGCGGGGACAGCCAGCCTGCTTTAGTGTGGGAAAGCAATTTGGGTACACGCCATCCATTTCCCACACACACACAGCAAAGACTTGCTGTTACTGAGATGTGATGGCGCTAACAAGTTTCATTGCCTCTTCAAGTAAGATTAAATGCACACTGCTCTAAGTAAATACACGTGGATAATTCAGCTCTCCAATACCACCATATGTGAGGTAGTTGGCAAAAGTTGCCCATTCTTCAACCTCCTTACATCCATGTCTTTTGTCATATAATGCTAGAGTATCGTCCCACTGTAGCTCTGAGTTGGCCACATGATCTGCTGTGACCCAATGGGAGGCCAGTGAGTGTGGCACAAGCAGAGGCTTGGCAGTGCTTGCATACCTGGGTGTGCTTGCTCCTGCTCGTGTGCCCGAGTCACAGAGCATGTGTGGACCAGCTTGCTGAAGAATAAGATACATGAAGAGCATGAGTGACTTCAGTGGTCCGAGCTATGTCTCTCAATCCAAGAACCTGCTGATAGCCCTCTGTGTGAAAGAACCCAGCAGCTGACTCATGCACAGCCCATAGCCAGGCTGGCCTCCTGGTCATGTGACACAGGGTCCTGTGCTAAGAAAGGCTCCAGGCTTGCTTCTGCTGTCATCATCTTGAAATCATTAATACATTTTGAATAAGGGATGCTGAGTTTTATTTTGCACTGACTCCAGTGAGACTAGCTAAGATGGGAAGAGCCACCCCTGGCCTACAGACTCAGGTGACAAATGAATTATTATTATTTAAAAGACTGGGTTTGCCATTGTTTTTTACCTTATTATACAAAAACAGATACAACCTCTTTGTTGGACACACATCTGGGGCCCCATCAGCGTTATCCCCAGTATACCATGTCTCACAAAAACAATTCTGGATTAATTGATTAAACAGAACTCGAATTATCAAGTGTATTGTTCTACTTCACGTATACACCACTGATTCACAAAGAGCCAGTCATGCTTTCCCCAATGGCAGTTTCACTCAACTGGGCAGATACCAGCCGTCCTCATTACAATATCAGCAGCCCCCCAACCCCATTTGTGTGCCGTGGCGTGATGAAGCAAACAACCTTTTCTTTCGTTTTGCTTGGGCGACTTCTGCTTTCTCTCCAAGCATTCTATTTGTCCTGAATTTGAGGCTGCTTTTACAAGCATGTTGACAAGAGGGAATAAAGCTCTTGTTGAATAGAACCAGATTTTAGATATTCACAGCCATGCTTCTCATTCACACTTTCCTTTGGCTGCTCGGGTGAGATCATCACACGCACAGATGCTCTTGTCCCGACAGATTCTGGAGTCCTGCTCACTATGCTTCTGAGTCACAGTGTTTATCCTACTATTTTTATCATCGCTTCTGCACTTCAGGAAACCACTTTTTAGTAATTAATCTATTTTTGTTAATCAGAACCATAACACAATATAATAGTAATAATAAACTAATGCAAATTTTACACACATAAACAATAACAAGCACATGATACTGCTAAAACAAGCTATCCTAGCAACTGAGTTTTAACTACATCTTGTTAAGAGTCTGACCTGGGGACATATGTAATACTTTCAACAATCTATAATAATAAAAGCATAATATGCAAATCGACTGAACAACTGAACAGCAGAACGACCTTCAGGACAACCATGTTATGACATGCACTGGCACCAGGCCAGCCAAGGTGGGTGTGATGCAATTGGTCAGGGACCCCACCATCACCCCACGATCACCCTGCAGAGGAAGGCCCAGGCCCAGGCCACCCTCTGCACTCACTGATAGATTGCAGAGCCCCAGCTGGCGATCTGGGGTCCCCCGCCATTGATTGCCCCACAGAGGGAGGCCCAGGCCAGTCAAGTGATTGCACCCCACACCTGTCATCCATAGAGGGAGGCAGTGCCGCACAGATGACAACCAGTGGCGGCAGTGGGGGCTGGGCCAGCTGCTGGCAG
The DNA here is from genome assembly GCA_011751065.1 of Lasiurus cinereus. Taxonomy (NCBI): domain Eukaryota; kingdom Metazoa; phylum Chordata; class Mammalia; order Chiroptera; family Vespertilionidae; genus Lasiurus; species Lasiurus cinereus. The sequence goes on from JAAGEH010000024.1 coordinate 3,985,816, forward strand.
GTAGGGGAAGGAAAGCCTCAACAGGCCCTAATCTAGGGATCCTACCCGAGGGGTCCCAGATTGCAAGAGGGCACAGGCTGGGCTGAGGGACACCACCTCCCATGCATAAATTTCATGCACCGGGCCTCTAGTAAAGAATTATAAAATAACTAGAGGCCCAGTGCACAAATTCATGCATGGGTGGAGTCCCTTGGCTTGGCTGGTGATGGGGGCCGGCTGACCAGGAAGAGACCAACTGGGGAGGAACCACAGGAGGGCTCCAGGACATGTCTGGCCCTCTTGCCTAGTCCCAATTGGCTGGACCCCACCAGCATGCTAACCTATCAGTTGGAGCATCTGCACCCTGGTGTCAGTGTGCATCATAGCAACTGGTCGAATGGTCAACTGCTCAGTCGACCGATTGGTTGGACACTTAGCATATTACCCTTTTATTACATAGGATTATAAAGGACTAGAGGCCTGGTGCATGAATTCATGCACCAGTGGGGTCCCTTGGCCTGGCCTGCAGGATCAGGCCAAAATGGGCTTTCTGACATTCCCTGAGGGGTCCCGGATAGTGAGAGGGTACAGGACAGGCCAAGGGACCCCACTGGTGCACATTGGGGCTGGGGAGAGATGCAGGAGGTTGGCCAGCCGGGGAGGGATTGCGGGAGGGCTCCAGGGCATGTCCAGCCCATCTTACTCAGTCCTGATTGGCATTACCCCAGCAGCAAGCTAACTTATTGCTGTGCACTGACCACCACGTCCCTGGTGGTCAGTGCACATCATAGTGACTGGTCAGCCAGTCGACTATCTGCCTCCTGGTGGTCAGAGCAGGTCATAGCAAGTGGTTGAGTGGCCTTAGCATATCATTAGCATATTATGCTTTGATTGGTTGAATGGCCAACTGATCGACTGGACAGTTAGCATATTAGGCTTTTATTAGATAGGATAATAGTTATCCAACCTAATAAAAGAGTAATATGCAAATTGATTGTACCTCCACTACACCCACCAGCCGTGCCCACCAGCCACACCCACCAGCCAATCAGAGCAAGTATGTAAATTAACCCAACCAAGATGGCTAAGGCCACAGAGAGAGCAGGAGGGAGGCTTGGGTTGCCCCTGGCCATGGATAAAGCCAAGCTTTCCGCACACCCTCACCGGCCCAGGCCTCCGCTTAAGGCAACAAAGTTCCAATGGCTGTGTGAGCAGAAGGCTTGGTTCCGCTCCAGGCTACAAAGTTTCAATTATAAAAGATAAATAAATCCCAGATACCAGAGCCTCCACTTGGGTCACCGGGGGACATGGCCGGCCTGCAAACCACCACAGGCCCCTCACCCGGGCCACCCCACACCCCAAAGAAACACCCACCCTGATCCAGGACACCCTTCAGGGCAAACCAGCTGGCCCCCACCCATGCACCAGGCCTCTATCCTATCTAATAAAAGAATAATATGCAGATTGACCATCACTCCAACACACAAGATGACTGCCCCTATGTGGTTAAAAGATCCTGCCCCCACAAGATGGCCACCACAAGATGGCTAGCAGGGGAAGACAGTTGGGAGGGACTAGGCATGCAAGGGAGGGCAGTTGGGGAGTGATCAAGCCTGTAGGTGAGGGTAGTTAGGGGTAACCAGGCCAGCAGAGGAAGGAAGTTGGGGGTGACCAGGCCTGCAGGGAAGGGCAGTTGGGGGTAACCAGGCCTACAGGGGAGAGTAGTTGGGGGTAACCAGGCCTGCAGGAGAGGACAATTAGGGGCAAACAGGCTGGCAGGGGAGCAGTTAGGCATCAATCAGGCTGGCAGGGGAGTGGTTAGGGGATAATCAGGCTGGCAGGCAGAAGCGGTCAGGGGCAATCAGGAAGGCAGGCAGATGAGCAGTTGAAAGCCAGCAGTCCTGGATTGTGAAAGGATTGTCCGACTGCCCGTTTAGGCCCAATTCTACCTGGATCAGGCCTAAACAGGCAGTCGGACATCTTTCAAGGGGACCCAGATTGGAGAGGGAGCAGGCTGAGCTGAAGGACACACACCTCCCCGTGCACAAATTTTGTGCACCAAGCTTTTAGTATACATATAAAAGCCTAAGCGACTGTTACGGCTGTATGACCAGCCAGTAGCTATGACATGCACTGACCAGCAGGGGGCAGATGCTCAATGCAGGACCTGCCCACTAGTGGTCAATGCACTTCCACAGCCAACCTCCTGTAGCCAGTCAATCTCCTACATTTCTCTCCTCCCTGACTCCCCAGCCTGGTCCTAATCAGGCCTGGGTGAGACCACCCCAATTGCCAAGGGACCCCACCCATGCATGAATTCATGCACCAGGCCTCTAGTAGTAAAATAAAATAGTTTGACCAATTTGAGCCATCTGCATACTTGAACTATTATCAAGAATAAATGGTATTTGACAACTTTTCTTCCATTTCTAAGTTTAAAAAATCTTTTAAAAATATTTTTATTGATTTCAGAGAGAGAGGGAGAGAGAGATAGAAACATCAGTAATGAGAGATAATCAGTGACCAGCTGCCTCCTGCACACTCCACATTGGGCATTGAACCTGTAACCCAGGCTATGCCTTGACTGGGAATCAAACCATAGTGAACTCAATACCCAACCATTGAGCCATGCTGGCTAGACAAAGTTAAAAAATTCTTAAGCACATTGCTTTATTGCTTATGCCACATAAACTGCCAAACCACTTGAGGACCATTTGCTTTACAGCCAAATTGAATACATTTTAGAAACCATAACCTACAATATAAAGCCTGAGCTCTTTGACATGGCATGTGAGCCATTCCATATCTGGTCCCTTGATTAGTATGACAACAACCATTTTCATTTACTGAGACCTGACATGGCAGCATGTGACCAGGTGCCACTCTAAGCATCACAAATGGATTGTCATGTGTCAAATGCACACTAACCTTACATATTCATTGTGTTGCCGCTATGAATGTATATAGATGGGGAACTCTGAACGACTAGTTCTTGCTCAAGGTCACAGGGTCGGTAAGAGGCTGAGCATGAATGTGCACCCAAGAGTGTCAAGTTCTTAAAGACCATTTACTTGGCTCCCCACTCGCCTCTTCGACCTCTCCCTTCTATACTCCCTCACAAACATGCACAGCCTGTGTGCCCCAGCCACCACACTCCCTTCAGTTCCCCAGGGAGGTGACCTTCTGCCCATGTGTGTGCCTATCTTGTTTCCTCTGTCTAATATGTTCTTCATTTCTCCCCGTATCACCTGGGTGAACTTTCACTCCCCCTTCAGGATTCAGTTTAAGAATCTTCTCTGTGAAGTCTTTCCACACGCCAGCATTTTGACCTTGTTTGTAACAGCCTAAATTTTACGTCTTTCCATTTTCCAGACGAAGATGCACAAGGGTCCACAATGACAGCTGAGTTGTAAGAATTACAATATGACAGAACATAATTTATTTCATTGTGTCTGATGGCTCCCTGGTCTGTCATCAGTTGGCCCCACTTGTTGACTTATGCCTCAATGAATGTGCAATTCCTTACTTAAAATGTTATTCTCAGGTGATTGGAAAATAAAATTAATTCTAGCAACTAGTTAACTCCATGAGACACAAGGAATCTGTTCTCTATTTCACCTTTTCCAATTTACTCTCCGAGAATGAGACCCAGGAAAATAGGTAAAGTTTCTAAATTCACTATCTCTGGATACTTAGAAAACACAGGTCTCCTGGCCAGTGTGGCTTAGTTGGTTGGGCATCGTCTGATGTGCCAGAAGTCCCTGGTTTGGTTTCCTGTCTTGGGTTCTGGTGGGGCATGTGCAGTAGGCAACCCAAGGATTTTGCACTCTCTCTCTCTCTCTCACTCTCTCTCTCTCTCTCTCTCTCTCTCTCCTCTCTAACAATCAATAAACTGTTCTTTAACAACAACAACAACACAGCTCTACCAAGGTAACAAGAGCATGTCTTCAGATCTATTGTGACTAGGAAGCTGTAAGTGAATTATGTTCTCCCTGAAGAGAAAGTAAAAAGTACCTAGTAGTGATCTGGCGCACTCACCTCAGCCATATACACTTTGAGCCCTCACCCCTGCAAAGGTGTGCATTTATTTTTTTTATTTGTTATTTTTTTAACTCCTCACCAGAGGGTATTTTTCCATTGGTTTTTAGAGAGAGTGGAAGGGAGAGAGAAAGAGAGTGAGACAGAGAGAGACACATTGATTGGTTGCCTTCGCACATGTCCCAACCAGGGCTGGAGATTAAGCCTGCAACCTAGGTATGTGCCCTCGACTGGAATGGAACCTGGGAGTCAAACCAGCTAGAGCATTTATTTATAGTTTATGTATGTGTACTGTACTATTGTAGTCATATTCAATATATTATAAAACATCCATGAAATGGAAGCTAAAAGGAATGAGGTAAGGACAACTATAAACAAAAGTTCTACTGTTTTCCTTCTTTACCCAGTGGGACCACCTGGGCTACCTTCTATAGAAGGTAGCCAACTATACTGGGCTACCTTCACAGTATAGTTGAAGACCAAGAGTATAGGTCATTGACTAGACAAGTATCAGCTGGCCTCCACCCCCAAGATCCCCAGTACCTGGCTGCCCCTGTGGACCCAGGATCCAGATTCACCCATATGGGTCCAAACATGAGGCTGGTCCCCATGTACCCATGCACCAAGGTTGCTCACCTGCTGACCCAAGCACCTGACCTATCCACCCAAGGACTCCAGCAGCAAGCCACATATGGATTCTACCAGATGGCCTGCCCAGAGCCTCTGGATGGACTGCCTGGTGAAGAGCTTTGCCTTCAGAGGCCAGTCTGTAAAGACTGGAAGATGTGCCTACTTCCTCAAATGCACAGACACCAATGCAAGGCCACAGGGATTATGAATAATCTAGAACACATGACACCAGCAAATTGAAGCTAATAAAATTCCAGTGACTAACCCTAAAGAAATGGACCTATTAACTTTCTGATAAATAATTCAAAACAATCCTCTTAAATGCCATGAACTACAAGAAAACACAGATAAACAACCTAAATAAAATGAGGAAAACAACATGGGAAGTTCAACAAAGAAATAGACAACATTAAATAGAGAGAGAAATCCCAGATTTAAAAACCACAGTGATTGAACTGGAGAATCAATAGAAAGCTTCAACAGCAGACTCAACCAAGCAGGAGAAAAAAAAAATAGTAAGCTAGAAGGTAGATCATTTAAAATCATCCAGTCAGAGGAGCAAAAACAAAAAAAGAAGGAAAGAGATAAAGAAAGCCTACAGAAATCATAGGATACCATTAAAAGAAATAATCTCTGCCCTGGCTGGTGTTGCTCAGTGGGTAGAGCATTGGCTCTTGCACCAAAGGGTCATGGAATTGGTTCCTGGTCAAGGGCACATACCCTGGTTGCAGGTTCAATCCCCAGCCCTGATAAGAACACTTAGTCAATTTGTCTCTCTCACATCAATGTTTCTCTCTCTCCTCTCTCCCCTTCTCACCTCCTTTCCACTCTCAATGGAAAAAAATATCCATTTTTAAAAAAGAAGAATAAAAATTTTTAAGAAAGAAATTCTGCATTTGGAGTCCCAGGAGGAAATAGAGAGGGGAAGGGGATAGAGAGCTTATCCTATATATTAAAGAGGTAATGTGCAAATTGACCATCATGCTCTCACAGATGGCTGCCTACGACCAGGCTGGCAGGGGGGTTAGTAAGGGACGGCCAAACAACTTAACAAGCAGGCTGCATGAGGTGACCAGGCCAGCGGGGGGGGGTGGGGGTGCGTGTGTGCAGTTGGGCTGCTGGCAGACAAGGGGTAGGGGGAGGTGGGGGGAGGGGCCAGGGATGGCATAGAGGATGAGCTGAGACCCAATCCTGTGCCTACCACAGCCTCACAGCCCACAGTTGCTTTCAAAGTGCACAAATCCATGCACTGGACCCCTAGTCTATAATAATAAAAGTGTAATATACTAATTAGACCAGACAGCCGAACTACCTTTTGACATCTTTCCAAACAACCTTCTGAATGAAGCCCAGGCTACGAGGGTTGAGGAAAGCTGCCATGGCTGTGAGGCCCAAGCCCCTTGCACAGATTTCATGCATCAGGTCTCTAGTTATTAATAACAAACTACGTTTGCTAATGACTGATTACTAGAATAGTGTTGCATTCATTTCCCTTCTTACGCGCAGATGCACCATTTCTCTCCACTAATACTAGCAGCGAGTATTTTAGCAGCTGATTGCCATGTCATTAGTTTTGGACTGGCTTGTTTGGTGTGAGCAACAGGGAATATTTCGCTTTCAGAGAACAAAAAAAATAGGTTTATTTGCATTATACTTATTAATTTGTGTAGTTTTTCATATCTGGTAAGTTAATGTTAAAAATGTTAATTTTCATTAGAATGTTCTACAGAGTCTCTATTGAAATAAACCTAGATTTCTATGAAAATTGAAGCTTTTGTGTGTTTTTTAAAAATTATTTTTTAATATATTTTATTGATTTTTTACAGAGAGGAAGTGAGAGGGACAGAGAGTCAGAAACATCGTTGAGAGAGAGACATCGATCAGCCGCCTCCCGCAAGCCCCCCACTGGGGACGGGCCCACAACCAGGACACATGCCTCTGACCAGAATCGAACCTGGGACCCCTCAGTCTGCAGGCCGATGCTCTATCCACTGAGCCAAACCGGCTTTGGCAGCTTTTGTGTTTTTGTGGCCACATATACTTACACCTTGTTTATTTGGCCCATGTTGTCTTTGAGTTTGACATGCTTGACATACAGAAACCCTTTAAATCCCTTGTCTGCATTTCTCCTAATGACAGCTCCTTGATGTTGTCTCTTTGTTAATTCAAAATAAGACCCACAGGCTGATGGTTTTGATCCAGAATTAGGTAACACCTTGTATATCCTCACCCACAAACTTTATTGCAAAGCTATAGCCATCAAAACAGCCTGGTACTCACATAAAAACACACATAGACCAATGGACCAGAATTGAGAACCCAGAATAAGCCCACACATATACCAATTTGTACATATACCAGTGCATGAATTTGTGCACTTTGAAAGAAACTGTGGGCTGCGAGGCTGTGGTAGGCACAGGAGCAGGTCTCACCCCATCCTCTATGCCAACCCCGGCCCCTCTCACCACCTCCCTCTGTCCCCTGTCTGCCAGCAGCCCAATTGCCCCCATCCCCTGCTGGCTTTGTCACCCCATGCAACCTGCTGTTCAGTCGTTTGGTCGTCCCTCACTAAGCCCCCTGCCAGCCTGGTCACCCCATGCAACCTGCTGTTCAGTCGTTTGGTCGTCCCTCACTAAGCCCCCTGCCAGCCTGGTCATCCCATGCATCCTGCTTGTTCAGTTCTTTGGCCGTCCCTTACCAACCCCCCTGCCAGCATGGTCGTAGGCAGCCATCTTGTGAGAGCATGATGGTCAATTTTCACATTACCACTTCAATATATAGGATAAGTCAGTCAATGTTTGACAAGTGAGCCAAGAACATGCAATGGGAAAAGGACAGTCTCTCCAATAAATGGTGCTAAGAAAACTGGACAGTCAGTCACATGCAAAATAATTAAATTGGACCCTATTTAACAGTACTCACAAAAATTACCTGGAAATGAATGGAAGATTTCAATGCAAGACCTGCAATGGCAAAACTACGAGGAAAGCATATGGGAAAAGCTCTTAGAAATAATCTATAGATATGAAAGCAAAAGCACAAGCAACAAAAGAGAAAGTCAGTAAATGAAACTACATCAAACTAAAAAGCTTCTGCACAACAAATGTCAACTAAATGAAAAGAAAATCTACAGTATGGGAGAAAATATCTGTATGCCATCTACCTGTGAAGACGTTAATATCCAAAGTATATAAAGGACTCGTATAGCTCAACAACAACAACAACAAAAATCCAATTAAAAATGGGTAAAGGGCCCTGGCTAAATGGCTCTGTTGGCTGGAATGTCATCCTGTCCACAAAAAAAGGTAGTTTGATTCCCAGTCAGGGAACATACCTAAGTTGCAGGTTCAAATCCTGTCTGGGCACATCTAAGAGGCAACCAATCAATGTTTCTCTCTCCCTCTAAAATCAATAAAAACGTATCCTCGGGTAAGGATTTTTTAAAATGGGCAAAGGAATTGAATAGATATTTTTCCAAAGAAGACATACAAATGGCCAACAGGTACATAACAATGTCAGCGTCACTAATCAGGGGAATGCAAATCAAAATCATAAGGAAACATCACCTCACACCTGTTAAATGGCTATTATCAAACACACAAGGGGCAATCTGTGGCATGCATGTGAAAAAAGGGGAATCTGGTGCATTGTTGTTTTTTAATTAAATTTATTGGGATGACGGGTCAACATGAACATACGGTTTCAGGTGATAGTGTATTATTGATGGGAATGTAAATTGTTGCAGCTACTATAGAGAACAGTATAGAAATTCCTCAAA
>JAAGEH010000024.1:3994250-4121406 GCA_011751065.1 Lasiurus cinereus
CACTCAGTGTCTACGTGTGAATTCGTGCATGGGTGGGATTTGGCCAGCCTGGCCAGGGGGAGGGGACATGGGTAGTTGGCTGACCTGCCTGCTGGTTGAATTCCTGGTCGAGGGGACAATTTTCATATTAGCCTTTTATTATTTAGGATATACACTGAGTGGCCAGATTATTATGCATTCAGAGATCATAATAATCTGGCTACTCAGTGTATCCTATCTAATAAAAAAGTAATATGCAAATTGACCATACCTCTGCTACACTCACAAGCCACACTCACCAGCCCATCAGAGTGAGTATGCAAATTAACTGATCAAAGATGGCAGTTAATTTGCATACATAGGCACCCAGCGCCTGGGTCCTGGGAACATCCTGGCACCCAGGTCACTCTGAGGTAGGCCCCGCATGGGCCCTGAGCAGCCTGTGGAGGGTCTGAGCCAGGGGAATCCTGGGCAGGGACAAGCCTGCGCTCAGAATGAGGGGGCAGGGGCAGAGCTGGCAATTGGAGGGAGCTGGGGGTCCACTGCCCAGGCCAAAAGCCTTGGCCAGAGGCTTTCAGCCTGGGCAGGCATGCGCAGAGGTGGAGCCAGCGATCGGAGGCTATTGGCAATCAGTGTGAACTACAGAGGAAACACCTTTTCTGACTGCTCATTGGCTAAGCTCCCTGTATGCCACTGCTAATATTCTTAGTAACTTGGTTAATAAGAATCCAAAAAGGTGATCTAGGGTTTTTCCACCACACTTCTGGAGGAAAAAAACAAGGTCTGCTGCTGGAGGACTAAGACATGTCATATCCTGCCCTAGCCGCTTTGGCTCAGTGGATAATGCCTTGGCCTACCCACCGCAGGGTCTGGGTTCAATTCTGTTCAAGGGCATGTACCTGGGTTACAGGCTCCTCCCTGGCCAGGGCCCAGGTCAGGGCTCATGCAGGAGGCAACCAATCAAAATGTTCCTCTCACTTTGATGTTTCTCTCTGTCTTTTCCTTTCTCTTCCACATTCTCTTAAAGTCAATGGAAACATATCCTCAGGTGAGGATAAACAAAAATAAAAAGAAAGAAAGAAATATCATATACTATGAAAAACACATCTTGAAAATGCCTAAAGAAAGTTGTCATTTTTTCATGGTGAACGGATTGTAGTCTGTGTTGATGAAACCACCTTGGTGGCTTTGGTGACTGACAGTGGCTACAGCAGCGGGGTGATGGGTCTGAACTCCCCTAATCAGCCCTGTCGCCTCCCACAAAGAGAGGCCAAACTGCAGCTTAGTGGGGGAGTGGGCCTAAACCATCAGTAGGACATCCCCTGAGGGTTCCCAGTATGTGAGAGGGGGCAGGTTTGGCTGAGGGACCCCCCCACCACCTCCAGTGCACAAATTTCATGCACAGGGCCCCTAGTATACAATAAATATTATTTGTCCATGAAAAGGAAGGGAAGCCTGCTCTTTGTAACAACATGAATAGGCAGTGAGCTAGGTGGAATAAGACAGAGAAAAACAAACGCTGTATGTTCTCATTTATATGTGAAATCTCAAAATTTGAACTCAACAGAAATAGAGAGTAGAATGTTGGGTGCTAGGGGCTACAAGGTAGGGAAATGGGGAGATGCGGCTCAAAGGGTTAAACTTCAAATTATAAGATGAGTAAATCAGGGGGCCCTAATGTGTTGTATTATGACTTTTAACGAAACTATATTATATTCTTGAAAGTTGTTAAGAATAAGTCTTATATATTATTACCACACACATACATACAAAGGGATAATTATACAATGGGATGGAGGTATTAGTTAATGCTATGGTGGTAATCATATCACTGTATATGTATATCAAATCAGCATGTGTACACCTTAAACTTACATTTACATGTCAACAATATGTCAATAAAGCTGGGATAACAAAGAAAATTAATATAATTCACTACACTACAAGAATAAAATAGGAAAATCATTTCACAATCTCAAAAGACAGAAAAAATATGATAAAATTAAAAAATATTCATGGTTAAAACACAAACTCTAAGCAAAGAAGAGAGAGGAATTTTCTTAATCTGGTAAAAGAAAAAAAAAAACCTTCTAAAAACCCCGTCAGTAAACACATCGCCTACTTGTATAACATTGAGTGTTTTCCCTTTGAGATCAAAATGAGACCTTATTCTACCAATCATATCTATTATATTGTATTAGAAGTCTTAGTTGGTAGAAGGCAACAAAAATAATTTAAAAGATGTAAAGATTGGAAAGGAACAAAATCAAGTTGCAGAAAACAGTTTGGCACCGTTTGGAAAGTTGAACTTAGGCACACTCTGTGGCCCCACACTTTCCTCTCAGATGCGCATCTAGAGCCATTCGTGCACAGATACATGAAGGCGGGCATAGCAGCCTTGTTCACAGTCCCCCCAACTGGGGGTCCAAATGCCCATCAAGAGTAGAATGGATAATAAACTGTGGCACATTCACATGATAGATTACTATACTTCAATGAAAATAAATGAACAATAGCTACATATAATAATGCAGATGAATCTCAACAATAAAATATTGAGCAAAGTTAATGTCACAAAAATATCTATGTTACGATTACATTTACATACAACTCAAAAAAGTTGAAAAGAACTAAATAATATTTTGCTTAGGGATGCACACATGGGTGATAAAATAAGCAGAAAAATTATTATTAGAAAAGTCAAAATGGAGTTTACATCCAGGGAAAATGAACAGGTGCTATTGAAAGGCTTCCAAGGCATGAGGTGGTTTTACAAGGGTGTTTTTTTTCCTTAGGCTGTACATATACACCTTATATATGTTTTATGTGATATATTATACCATAAAAATTTTTTAAAGCAATTTTTTTAGGTCTAATGACCAGTTTACAGAAAATACAAAGGATAGAGGATCATATTAAAAGGTGGGCAGGAGCAATCAATCACTAAAGTCTAGACCTGGGCAGCTTAGCTAGTTTCTTTAATACCAGACTCCATGGGGAAACAGGAGATAAAGGAAATGATAAGACTTAAGAGATATGATTAACCTATTGCCATGCATGGGCCTTGCTGGGAACCCATTCAAATGATATATCTGGCAACTGCAGATCTGCAAGCTGAATATCTGACGGTATCACGATTGATTCTTGATTCTGTAGGGATGTGGTGATGGTATCATGGCTGTTTCAAAAGCAGTCCTTGTCTTTTAGACTAGTTAATGAAATATTAACGAGTAAAATTAAATTAGTGTAAGATTTGGTTCAAAATAATCTTGGGTGGAAGGAATGGTATAAAGAACACAGGATGGTCCACAAGCTGAAATTACTGAAGCTAATGATGGTATATTAGGCTTCATGAAATGTTAATGTTTGAAAATTTGCATTCTAAAAATTAAACTAAAATATAAAATAGGACAAAAAAGCTTTTGCTAAATAAAGATCTGTTGTTTTTTTAAATTTAAGGTTCATTCCCTTCCCCCCTTGCCCAAAATAGCAGCTTTCCCCGCACAAGCCAATCTCAACCATTGTTTCTCAATCTTTAATGTGCATATGAACCACTGGGGATCCAGTAAAATGCAGGTTTGGATTCAGAAGATCGGGGGTGGGGCTTGAGATTCTGCATTTCTAACAAGCTCCCATGGGTTGCTGAAGACAGACTACCTCCAAGAACACAGCTTTCCACCTCGTCATAACCTCTATTCCACGGAGCCTACCTCTTCCAGGTTCCGTCCCATTCAAACCCAGCTGCGTTCTGTGGCTCCTCTTGACAGTCACACCCTCGTCCACTTCTCCAGCATCCTTGCCCTTTTCTCTTCTGTGGAGCTTGTCCAGCAAAACTTTAACCCAAAGGCACTCTACCACTTCCAGTGCTTGACCCCAACCATTTGAATGGTACTGGAGAAAGCTGCTGATGACGTGCTCTCTGTTGCACTGCTCTGTCCAGCAACTCTCCATCTTTCACTACAGTACTTGCTTCTACTGCTCCAATGCCCAATGCATGTGTTCTCCTCTTCCCTTACCCTGTCTCTTTTTATCTCTGATAATGACCTTGCCCTATCCTTCATTGTGAAAATAAAAGTTGACAGGAAACTCTTGTGTCCTTTCAACACCAAATATTCAAGCTTTCATATAAAACTGCTCCATCTTCTTTCTCATTATTCCCTCCTATAAAAAAATTAAAATAGCAATGCTGCTTAGCACACTGAGCATTGACCCATGCACCTGGTTCAATTTCTGGTCAGGGCACATGCTTGGGTTTCAGGTTCAATCCCCAGTGGAAGGCATGAAAGAAGTAGCCAACTGAACTTTCTCTCTCATTGATGTTTCTATCTCTCTCCTCCCTTTTCCTTCCTCTCTAGCTAAAGAATAAAATCATATTTTAAAAATTAAAAATATATTAAACCTGTTCATTCACACACAGTATGGAACCCATTCCCTTTCAACTGGACCACTCCAATAGTGTACATGATCTAGACTCTGATATTATGAATTTTAAAGCAAACATAAAATGACAGATTCCCTGATCCTGACCAATACCTAAATACTGCCTGATTTGGATTATCCCTTTTACAGTTTATTTACTTTCATTCATTCCTTAAGCCAGTCCAATGTGATTTCCATTCTCACCATTTCACCAAAATTGCACTTGTCAACGTCTTCAACTACCTCTAAGCTGCCAAGTCACATAGACACTCTCCTGATTTCAACCACTGGTGTCTCAGCAACATTTGACCCAGTTGATGTAATGCTTGATGTTTTCTGCCCTTCTCCTCTGCCCACCCCCATCAAGTATTCTAATCCTCTCCTAGTCTTTCCTCCTTAGGAAACAGCATTACCTACGGGGGCTTCTTTCATGTGTCCCTTTTCTTCAACTCCTATCAAATCCATCAGCATGGTTTCTTCTTTCTACCTCTCAAAGCATTTTTCTGGTCCATCCACTCCCATTTCATCTCCACTATAATTACATTAAACTAAATTGCCTCCTTTTCCCCAAGGAAGCCATCAACTTCCTTCCCTCAGGACCTTTGCACGTGCTCTCACCTGGTCTAGAATCCTTACAAAACAAATTCTGAGTTCCATATGGCCCAAGGTTTATTCTAGGGTAACAATCTCACAAGTCTTCCTGGACTCCAAGTCACTCCCTGATACCCTGTGAGAGGAGGAGGAGACATTTCTACACCACGTTCTAGACGCACCCTCCTGATCCACGCCCAAAGCTGATGCTCAGGCTCCTGCTTGTTCGAAGCAGAAGACAAAGTCTAGTGTATGAACAAGTCTAAGTTCATCTTCCATCACAGCAAAATTGGTACCAGGTTTCCTCTTGGCTTTCGGTTCCTCCCATAATGGAGGAAGACAGTATTCCCAAGCTTATCAATTTGAATTCATGCAGGAGAATGGAAATAGACAGGCACAATATCTCTCCATCCCTTGTCCACCTACCTTGTCTAGGTCAATGGGACACTAACAAACATGCATAAGCAGATGTTGGGGAAGTTCTTGTGCACGGGGGCTCCCCCTCTCTCGCTGCTTTTGGAACCCAGCCACCCGATGAGAAGACTGGGCCAGCTCCCTGGATATGGAGTCACATGGTCTGGTCAATTTCAATTGCTCCTGATAATCAGCGGACACACAGTGAGACCATCTAAGATCAACACCTGCTGCCAGCCTGTCAGCTGACCTGCTGCATGAGTGACCCAGGCAGGGGCAGCGACTGTCCGGGTGATCTTGCTGCAACTGCCAACTCGCAGCATAATGAGCTTTCAGTCCTTGTGAGCCACTAAGTGGGGTGTTTTGTAACGCACCTCTTAAAGATCCATTTGTGCTACTTCCCTACTTAAAATGCTTTGATCATTGTTCACGGTCCTGCGGAAAACTTAAGACACTTAGTAAATGCCTAAAGAGACCAGTGTGACCTGGAGGGCCTCATCTCCTAGCATGGCCACTCACACACCGTCTTCTCAGGTGGCCTCAGCCCTTCCCCTGCTCAAGGCCCTCACACAGACTCTTCCCTTTGTCTGGAATGTTCTTCTGGGCTTTTCACCTTGTTGACTCCTGCTCCTCTCTCAGGTCCCAACTTAAATATGACATCAGCAGAGGGGACTCCTTTGACCATCTCTTCCCCTTCACCCTCCAAAAGAAGTATGTGTCTCCAGCTCTACAGGCTCATGGTGCCTTGTTATTCTCCTTCCTGGCAAATACCCCAGTTTGACATACCCAACTCAGTGCGATGGCATGTTTAACAGCTGCCTTCTCCACTGTAAATTCCATGAGAACAGGATGTTTTATTCCCAAGGCTGCCCCGAACTTTGCACACTACCTGTCACATAGTAAGGTGGATAGATCTTTTCTGAGACAGGTGGTCATAGTGGTTAACTGTGCAGGCTCTGTGCTCAAATCCCAGGTCTGTCATGTACTAGCTGAGTGCCTACCTGCTTTGTGCCTTGGTTTCCCCATCTCTAAAATGGGGATAAAAATAGCACCAGCTCATTGAGTGGTTGGGTTGCTTGTGCTCAGTAGTTGTCAATTATTTCTTACCAAAGGATGTCACTATTCGTGGAAAAGAGTGAACTAGAGCTGGGACACAGCCAGCAGCTCTTCCTCTGGCTGTGGACAGCTATGATTCCCTCCATAGAACCTTCCCCACGGCTGGCTCCAGCCAGCGCTCTGCCTCGCTTCAACTCCGACTCAGCCCGAGAAGATGCCTGACCCCTGAGCGAGCCCCAGGCCACTGAGCCCTGGATTTTGCCTCCTGCCTTAAGGCCTGATTTCTCCCACGGAGAGTCATCGGGGTCAAGAGCACTGCATTGCCTCCTGGCTGTGGTAATTGGCCTTTCTGTCACTTGATGATCCCCTCGTTGAGGTGAGGTCTGCAGTCAGCAAACATCCACCCAAGACACAGTTCTGATGACCCCAAGAAATGCATCCACTGCCCTTAATGCCCATGCGCAGGCACACCCCCGCAGGGAACTGGCCACCTACGGGGTGAGAGAAACGTGCATTTCTAATCACCGGTCCTCAGGAGCTGAGCCTTCAGGCTCTGGGCAGAAACAGCACACAGTCTGGGTGTCCGAAAAATAATCTTAAAAGGTGAAGGGCGAGGACTCCTAAGACAAGCAGTCGGGAGAGAGAAAGAGAGAAGCAAGTGGGATGAATAAAGAGAGAAGTGAGAAGGGTGGCGAGGGAGTTAGTGAGAGGCAAGAGAGAGTGAGGAGAGAGACTCAGAAGAGCAAGTCAGGGGAAGAGAGATGGGAGGGAGGCAGGCTGCGGGGAGAGGGAGCAGAGGGAGAGCCCCTGCCTCCCAGCCTGGTGTAAGCAGCTGCCCTGTCCCCCCACCCCCACCCCCCGCCGGCGGCTGCAGGCCCAGGGATACAGCTCCCCAAGGCCTGGAGGCCCTTTCCTTCCAACACGCCCAGCCGAATGCCTTGCGCGTGCTAATGAGGCCGTCTAGGGCGGCTCACAGCTGCCTCGGAGTGCTAGGAACTTACCAGACTGGGAGTCAGTGGGCTGCGGAATGATGGGCACAGCTTCGGGGGACCCCAGCAGAGGGGCCTGGCCTCCAGGTCCCCGGTGCTCACAAGTCGGTGGCTGTAGGACGACGGGTTTTCTTTCAGTCAGGCTCCCACCCAAAGGCAGGGAGAGCCAGACCAAAAGGCAAAGGAGAGGAGGGGAACCTGCTTGTGTTTTTGTATTTAAATTGTTTTTGAGCCCACGTAGCCCTGAGAGTCACATGCTGCCTCCAACATCACCGGAGTCATCACATGATCCAGGTCCCCCATCATGTGATGAGACAAATCTGCCCAACTTCAGCCCCCCACCCCCACCTCCCAGACTGACAGTGTTTCTGAAGGAGCCCCCGTTCTCTCCCCGCGCCCTCCCCCCCCCCCCCAACACACACACTCCAAATCAGTTCAGGAGGAGGGATGCACATGGAGAGCCCTGAGAGCGCAGGCGAGGCTGAGATCCTGGGGATAGTTAGTACGCGCCTCCCTCTCCCAGACACTGCGCCTTGGAGCCGCGCCAGCCCCATTTGAATCCCAGCCTTTGTGAATAACTCAAGTGTCGCCAGCAACTGCAGGCGTTTGAACTCACACCATCCTGCCTCATTCTGAAAACCCAGCCCGGCTGCCTCCCCGCCCCAACGCTTCCCAGCCTCCCGGAGCAGTGGGAGCGGGCGGAGGGCGTGCGGGCCGCAGAGGGCGCTGCTCCCGCCCGCCTTCCGCTCCTTTCCCAGCTGCAGGGGGCAAGTGGGGCCGGCGCTCCGTCAGGGTGTCTCCTCTTCACTCTGCGACGGGTGTTGTCACTCATTCATTTACTCTAACATCTTTCACTGCACACGTGTCGGCGGAGCGCCTGCCGCACTGCACGCCTGGTGCTGGGCGCGGAGGCAGGAGCAGGGAGCACTCGATGCTGAGGAAACACATACAAGATGTCTAACCTGGAGTGCTCCTTGTCCTTGAAAGAGGCAGCAGTTGCAAATCTGAGTCACACTCGCGCAGGCAGATAAACATGGAAAACCTCCATTTGTCTACTCCCGGACTTCCTCTCTCCCACCCTCCTTCCCCATTCTGCCCACCTTGGGAAATGTAACCAGTCACTAACAAATGAACTAATTGGCGTGATTTTTCTCTGCTTCAGATTTAGAGTCGAGTGAAAGATTTTTGTTTTGTCATACTAGGGTTGAAACTAAGCTCTGGTACCCAAACTAGTGAGCAATCTGCCTGGACCCCTGTCCTCAGAAGGAGATAGAATGATCATCACTTTCCAATCTGGGGGTCTGTGTCAGCCAAGGATTATGTTTATGACATCTGGGCAGCAGTCTAAAGGCCTCTGCTCCAAACCAGAAGTGCTGTTCTGTCCCACCCTCCACAGTAAGAGCAGAGAAGGTGCATGTGGCAGACATAGCTCGCCTACCCCTAGGCCCCCACCTAACTGAAGCAGCATCCATGGGATTTGGCAGGTGCTTCCTGGGCATCCATAGCCCTGGAAGAACAGCATCAGTGAAGGTGGAGGAGTGGTAGTCTGGGGAGAGTGGATGGAGGAAGTAAATTGGAAATTTCTGTCTGACAATATGGAGGACCAAGTCATCCTGGAGAAATCCTGAGTAAAATACGGGTATACCAGACATTCTTTAAGTGAATAACTGAGGTCTCTAAAAGGGAAGAAGACACAGGAAACCAGAGAGCTAAGCACATGAGTTAATACCATGTCAACCTTGGGGCAGTGGTGCTTGTTGGGACCTGGCAGCCTTAAGATTGTAACCTCCAGAAGGCATAGGAGACAAAGTCTTGTGTCTAGGGAGCTTAAACTGAAATTTCTACATCACCTTAGGGCCCTTACATACTGTAAAAAGGTAGAACAACAAAATAAATTTATCTGTACAATCCACAGAAACATAGTAGCTTGTGTGATTTGACCTAAAGTCTGGATCAAGAACAAATGACAATCCTAATAATTAATAATCAAGATCTATCTGCATGTGCCTTGGGTATTTGAATATATACTACTTTTATAATTCAGATATGCCAAAAATAAGAAATAGCATACGAAGTGTAGAACCTTGGAGACATCAACATAAAATTGATCTAGAGGCAAGTTACCTAAGTCCGAGCCTCACAGAATTCCCACAGATTAAGTTCCTATTGAAGATGAGTTTATAACCAAAATTATCCAACATCAGTTATATCATATTAGAGGCCCAGTGTATGAAATTCATGCACTCGGAGGGCAGGGGGTCCCTCAGCCCGACCTGTGACCTCTCACAGTCCAAGAACCCTTAGGGGATGTCCAACTGACAGCTTAAGCCCGCTCCCCTGGGGAGCAGGTCTAAACCAGCAGTCAGACATTCTTAGCATTGCCACAGAGGCAGAAGAGGCTCCCACTGCTGCTGTGCTTGCCAGCTGTGAGCCTGACTCAGGGCTTCTGGCTGAGCGGCACACCCCTGTGAGAGTGCACTGACCACAAAGGGGCAGCTCCTGCATTGAGAATCTGCCCCCTTGTGATCAGTGCTTATCATAGCAACCAGTTGTTCCACCATTTGGTCAATTTGCATATTTGCCTTTTATTATATAAGATAGTTAAAATTAAAAAGACTGACCATACCATGTGTTGACAAGGATGTAGATCAACGGGAACTGTCAGACATTGTTGATGTAATGTAGAATGGTCAACCACTTTAGAAAACAGTTTGGCAATTTCCTAAAGTGTTAAACACACATCTGCCATATGATCAGGTATTTTATTCTTAGGTATTTACCCATGAAAAGTGAATATATATAGCCACAAAAAAGACTTGTACACGAATGTTTATAGCAGCTTTACTTGTAATAACCAAACACTGGATACAACCCAAATGTCCATCACTAAGCAAATGGATAAACAAAAAATACTACTTGGCAACAAAAGGAAAAATACATGTACCAGCATGATGAATCTTAAAATAATTATGCTGAGAGAAGAAAAAAAAGGTACCTCCTGTGCCGGAAACCAAACATTGTCTCACTAATAATAGAAAGATGTGAACAGGAGACCAGAAGGCTGGTCAACCTTAATTGCTCTGAAAGGTCAGAGTTAATCATTCACTGTTTAGTTGAAACATTATTAGCTAAAGCAGTCTCTACGTATTTGTTTCATGTTAATTTCTGTTCTTGTAATTTCTGCCTAAAGGCTATGGGTGTGTCCCAAAGTCCTAATAAAAGGGAGAAAAAAGCCAGAGCAAGAGGTAGTCTTTCCACTAGAGCAGCAGTTCTCAACCTGTGGGTTGTGACCCCTTTGGGGGTCAAACAAGCCTTTCACAGGGTCACCTAAAACCATCGGAAAATGTAGTAATGTAGTTTACTGTTGTTATATTAAGACTGTTACCCATGCTACACCATGCTTCAAGACAAAATTTCATTTATTTGTAATTAGAAATAAATATTTCACAATATTTAATTGTGATTATCACTATGCTTTAATTATGTTCAATTTGTAACAATGAAAATACATCCCGCATATCAGATATTTACATTACGACTCATAACAGTAGCAAAATTATAGTTACGAAGTAGCAACGAAAATAATTTTATGGTTGGGGGTCACCACAACATGAGGAACTGCATTAAAGGGTCGTGGCATTAGGAAGGTTGAGAACCACTGCACTAGAGGAAGGCTCCCTCCTGGCCCCCCAATGTCACCGAATTAATACTTTTCTAGTCTCTCTTTTCATTTGTGTGCAGCCTCCTCCAGAACCCGAACCCTGAACAGGAACCCTGAACCACGCGGGACGTGGAAAGGGGCTCCCACACTCCTGTATGATTCTGTGTATAAAATTCAAATATTGTCAGAAAGCAGAATAGTGGTTTCTTGAGGGTTGAGAATGAGAATATAAGAGAAGGGCTTAAAAATGGCAAAGAAAATATTTAGGGGTGAGAGATATGTTCATTATTTTGATTGTAGTGATAGTTGATGGTTTTGCAGGTGCATACATATGTGAAAATTTATCAGTTTTATAGTTTAAATAGGACCAGAGGCATAGATACATGGAACAGACAGATCTCAGAGAAGATGGAGGTGTGAGGACTGGAAGAGATTAACCAAAGAACATATATGCATAGACAATGGACATAGTCAATAGTGTGGTGAAGGCCTAGGGGGAGGGACTCAGTAGAGGGGGATAAAGGCAGAGGATGGGGAGGAGAAATGGGAGACCTCTATAATAGTGTTACAATAAAAATAATGTGTAGTTTATTGTATAATTAAATCTCAACAAAAATGTTTGAAATAAAGTAAAAAGAATGAAAACTACCCTATGATGTCCAAAACAATCAGCAGACTGAGAAAAAGCCAGGACCACACATTTACCACTGTTTGCAATGGCAAAGGTTAATGATCAAAATTATAAAGAGGTGGCCAATGAAAACCATGGAAAAGCATGCAGCTATAGACAAGTAGGGGTATTTTCTCTGTATTGTAAAAAAATATGTCCAAGTATGTTTGTACATAAAAACTTCAAAGGGCAAAAAAAAGTGTGCTTACTGTTGTTTTGCTCTAAAACTACCCTATATGATAAAAAGCTGAATATGCTAAGTGTCTGACCATTCGTTGGACTGTTCAACCAGTCACCATGACATGCACTGATCACCAGGGGGCAGACGCTCCAACCAGTAGGCTAGCTTGCTGCTGGGGTCTGGCCAATTAGAACTGGGCAAAATGGGCCGGACACGCCCTGGAGCCCTCTTGCGGTCCCTCCCGGGCCAGCCAACCTCCTGTGGTCCCTCCCCAGCTGGCTGGCCCTAACAGGCCCCAATCGGGACTGGGTGAGATGGGCTGGACATGCCCTGGACAAATCCGTGCATCAGGCTGGTTTCGGCCTGATCCTTGCAGACCAGGCCAAGGGATCCCAGGCCTCTAATTTGTATAAAAAGAAAGAATAATAAAAATATGTGTGTTAACATATGTTAAAGAAACTTTGAGAGGATATACAGGTGCCTAATGACACTGGTTACTTGGCGTGGTTTGGGTGAAGTTATTACCAGAATCTGTACAAAAAGTGTTAAAGAAAACTTGTCCACCTATTCGTACACATTATTCATAAACTAGAGGTCCAATGCATGAAATTCGTGCAAGGGGCTCAGCCCTCGCAGCTGCAGCGGCTTGCCTCAACCCTCACAGTTGAGTCTTCGTCTAGAAGGTTGTCTGGAAGGACGTCCAGAAGGTTGTTCAGCAATCTGGTCTAATTAGCATATTATGCTTTTATTATTATAGATATATACATTCATTACTTTTGAATCATGTAAACATATACTTTATTAATAAAATTAAAATAGAAACAGTAACAATTAAAATTTTGTAAAGAATCAGGATAATTACACATAAACCTAGAAGAACTGGCAATAAATATTAGGTTATGGGATTAAAATAACTTTAATTTTCTTTTTTTGTGCTTTTCTATAATTTTCAACTTGCTTAAAACAAATGTGTGTTGTTACCTTTGAAACTAGCAGAACAAAAATAGATGTTACTTGAAGTAAAAAAAAACAGAGAGAAAGAAAGAAGGTGAAAAGAAAAGGACAAACACAATGAGAAGAGCAGAATATTTTTAGTTAAAAATAAAAATGAAATAGCTCTCCCACTGCATGGGTGAACAAATGAAAAGAATTGTAATTCCAATAGTGAACCACAGTCATTTATAGACTGAGTGGTTTTCTCCTTCAGAAGTAAATTAATTCCCCAGAAACAACAAGAAAACTAGAATTGATGTCTATTTCACATTCTCAGCAACTTTGACCTGGATTCGGTAACTATGTAATTTGATCAAAGTTGTCATAAAAAGTGAGCAGCAAAGGAGGACTGGGTGGACATGAAAAGTATAATCTCGGAATCAAACCATTAAGGAGAAAGTTAGTGGCAGGATGTATATAGGAATTAAAGAATTAGGGAATATAAAATATGATTTCTCCCAATAGAAAAAGGGAAAAGATAAAAATGTTTTTCTCTATTATGGCCGAGGTACCTGGTACATGAAAAACAAATCCCTTATCTTCACCCTTCAGCAAAGTTAACAAAAGAAAGAATAAAAGAAATAGATAGAGGAGGAGAAAAAATGAATGATGGAATGAAACTTGCCTGATGTGAGGAACGAATTTAAGTTAACTGAGGAGCCTCAAATGGCCTTGAAAATATGAGCAGTTCAGAAATTGACAGAACTTGAGGGAAACTGACATTGTACAGGCCTGAATGTTGCTAAACCTGGAGGGCTTGGCCAGCCCCCACTGGCATTTGAACAATACAGTGCTCTTGGTAGAGGTTGGGACTGAGGAGTTCCACCTAAATCTGGTGGACTGACTATGCTTCTTCCCAAAAGTGCACTACAATGATAATAAAGAGGAAACAAGAATGAAGAAACTAGCAAAGGAAATAATAGCAACCGTTTTTGGAAGGTGGAATTCACATAGACAGGCTGACCCAGCAGAGCAGAAAATCAGAGATCGAAATCAGAACCCAAAGCCAGACGATTCATAACACAGCAGCCCAGGAGAACCAGAACTTGTAGGCAGCAGACACCACTGAAAGCAGGAATGCAGAATGAGTACAAAGAAGCTCATCCTGCGACCAGACATTGATTCCCAACCGTGCCTGCTGGGAGTCACCTGGGCAGAGTCCAATGAGCCTGATGCTTAGGCCACACTCAGATGTATAAATCAGAAACTTGGGGTGGCAGCCACCCCATTTGCAGCATTTTTAAAAGCTCCCCAGTAGTTCTAGTAAGCCCTGGGAGAACCATTGAACAGGAAGCCTTTGTATTTGAGGATGTCAGTCACAGCTATAAGCAGGTGCTGTACTGAAGATAGGGTGATGAAGTCTTCATATAAATGAATCCTACTTGACTCCCCCAAAGTGTTTTGTAGCTGAGTTTGTTATAATGCATCTCCTCTATCCCAGTGGAGGGCCCTGGTTAAGCGGTTGGAGCTTCGGCCTGCGCACAGAAGTATCGCGGGTTCAATTTCAATCAAGGACACGTACCTGGGTTTCAGGTTTGATCCCCAACCCCAGTAGGGCATGTGCAGGAGGTGGCCAGTCATTGTGCTGCGTCTCTCTCACGTCAATGTTTCTCTCCCCCCGCCTCTCTCTCTCACTTCCCTTCTTTCCCTCCTTTCCACTCTCTCTGAAAATCAATGGAAAAAATATCCTCCAGTGAAGATTTAAAACATAAAACAAAAACCTGCCCTAACCAGTTTGGCTCAGTGGATAGAGTGTTGGCCCACAGACTGAAGAGTCCCGGGTTCGATTCTGGTCAAGGGCATGTACCTTGGTTGTGGGCTTGATCCCCAGTAGGGGACGAGGAGGAGGCAGCTGATTGATGTGTCTCTCTCATCTATGTTTCTAACTCTCTATCCCTCTCCCTTACTCTCTGTAAAAAATCAATAAAAAATATATTTTAAAATCTCTGGGGATACTAGTCCAAGGAAAATGCTTAGAAGGTATTGGCAGCTGGGGATCCCCAATAAAATAACTCTATAAGGGAAACCACTTGATAAACCTTGCACACAGTTGATAATGCAAGGAGCATAAGCAAACCTTTAAAAACCTCTATCATATCTCTACAAACTCTATCATAGCCGTGAGAAAAGAAAAGAATTTTATTTAAAACGAAACAAGAAAACAAAAAGGAATTCTGATGATTTATATATGCTAGCAGAAATAAAAGTTGGAAAATGTTGAAGAAACCTTACAACAAAAATCATGGAAAATTGGTGGAAAGGGCTAAGAAAATTACAGGATCAGCCTAGGAGCTCTAACATTTAAATAATAAGTTGCAGGGAAAGAACCTAAATGGAAAATATAACCCCACGATAAAAGAATGTTTTCTAGAGCTGAAAGACACAAGTTTCCAGATTGAAAGGGCTCATACAGCAAGCAGCAGAATAAAATTAAAAGACTCACACCAAAGCACAGCACTTGTTTTTTAAATACACTCAGGATAAAAGGAAGTTCACAAAAGTTGCCTGGGAGAGAGAAAAAAATCACGTTTAAATGGATTAGGAATCTGAATGGCCTCCTAACACCAGAAAGGCCTCTGATAACTCCCATCCTGAAGCTGTACGCCCAGCCACACCACTTTTCATCTTCTAGGCTATCCAAAAACTTACTTCTTATGCAGCTTTCTTAATAATTTACTAGAGTAGGTGCCCCCCAGTCAAAATGAGGAAACAAAACTAGAAAGAGAAAGAGACACAGGATGGAAGATACAAACGCCTGGTGCAGGGGAGGGTGGGGAAAGTCCAGATACCAGCAAAAAGCTGAGAGCTGGCCCCGAACACAGGCTAGGAGGACAGCCACTTCCTGTGGGAGAAGGTAAAAGAAGGTTCTAGGAGGGTTATTATAAGAAAACAAGTAAAACTGAAGAAACACTGATTTGTTTGACTATATTGAGAGGAGGTTTGCATTTTCAGTAATCTATAGGAAACAAACACTTTTTTATAATGAGCCAGTTATTAATTTCAGAAAAAAACAAAATTTTACAAGAAAGGAATTCTAATATATCAAGTGACTTGATTCTGAAAATATTTATATCAACATGAAAATGTATACACCATTTCAATTTAGCCCAAATGATAAGCCTTATTTGGAGGATGGATAGGATATTATACACACACACACACACACACACACACACACACACACACGGGGGTGGGGAGAAAGAGGTGCTAAAATCATTAATAACTAATACTTGAGACTGAAAAATCTCTCTATATAAAAGCCTAAGCAACCATTACAACCAAAACAACCAAACAGACCACTGAACAGGCTGCATGGGGTAACCAGGCCAGCAGGGTGGATAGTGAGGGATGACCACATGACTGAACAGCAGGCTGTGTTGGGGACCAGGCCAGTGGTGGCAGAGGTAGTTGGGGGTGACCAGGCCGGCAGAGGGGGGTCAGTTAGGGGTAACCAGGCTGGCAGAGGAGGGCAGTTAGGAGCAACCAGGCCTGCAGAGGGTGTAAGATAGGGGTGACCAGGCCAGCAGGAGGTGGAGGCAGTGAGGAGCGATCAGGCCAGCAGGCAGGTGAGCAGTTAGGAGCCAGCAGTCCAGGATTGTGAGAAGGTGCAGGCTGGCCTGAGGGGACCCTCCTCCTCCCATGCACAAATTTTGTGCACCAGACCTTTAGTCAAGAAATAAAAAGAGTATGCTTTTTATATATAACAAGTGTGCATGCATGTGTTCATAAAGAAAGAGCAGAATTGAAATTGATTTTTTCAAAAATTGGAGTCAGATGGATAGGGCAGGAGACAGAAGTTTTCTGTCTTGAAGAAATGTATCACTTTTTTATTTTTAAAATATATTTTATTGATATTTTTACAGAGAGGAAAGGAGAGGGAGAGAGAGAGCTAGATACATCAATGAGAGAGAAACATCCATCAGCTGCCTCCTGCACACTCCCCAGTGGGGATGTGCCCGCAACCAAGGCACATGCCCTTGACCAGAATCAAACTTGGGACCTTTGAGTCCGAAGGCTGACACTCTATCTACTGAGCCAAACCAGTCAGGGCTATGTATAACTTTTTAAATTATGTATAGCTTTGCCAGAAATAAAAGCAAAAAATACATAGCCTGAGAATGTGTATTATGACCTGGACAAACTTAATGAAGACATGATCAGAGGCAAAGCCTGCAGGGTGCCAAGGTGGAAGGAGAGTTGGGTTGCTGTTGGGCTTACTATAGAGGGCTGTAACTGCCTGATCACAAGGAAACTTTGTTTTATTGGCACTTCTATTTCCAGTGATATTTAACTTTTTCCAATGTTAATTAACATTTTGTGTTTTTGTGTAAATGTTGAATTTGTGACATAAAATAATGTTAGAGGGGGAAAAATTGCTTTTTAAAAGAACTAACTGCAGCTTCTTCTGCCCTCTAATGGCATAATTCATCACAGAGGGATTGTTTCTTTGTTCAGAAAAATATCCTACTGATTAATTTCAGTTTAAAAGTTAAAGAAGCGGCATGGCTCAGTGGTAGAGCATCAACCTATGAACTAGGAGATCACTTTTTAATTCTTGGTCAGGAGGTGCTAAAATCATTAATAACTAATACTTAGGCATGCCTAGGTTTCGGGCCTGATCCTCAGTATGGGC
Source organism: Lasiurus cinereus (assembly GCA_011751065.1). Lineage (NCBI taxonomy): Eukaryota > Metazoa > Chordata > Mammalia > Chiroptera > Vespertilionidae > Lasiurus > Lasiurus cinereus. The sequence goes on from JAAGEH010000024.1 coordinate 4,011,837, forward strand.
CATGTAGGAAGCAGCCAATCAATGTTTCTCTCTCTCTCTGAACTTCTCCCTTCCTGTCTCTCTAAGATCAATAAAAATATATTTTAAAAGAACCAGGAGAGATATGTTGGCTGCAGAGGTCTGCCAGGGGAAATGAGAGGTCCCAGCCCCACACCAGGCGCTGCAGCCCAGGGTTTCAGTGCTAGAAAAAGAAGACCCCATAACTTCTGGCTGTGAAAACCAGCAGGGATTGTGGCTGAGCGAGGAGGGTTTAACTGACATGTAGAATTTAAAAAACAAGATAAACAAGCAGAATAGAAACAGACTCATAGAGACCATTTTGATGACTGCCAGAAGGAAAGGGGTTTTGGAGTAGGTGAGAAAGTGAAAGGCATTAAGAAGTAAAAGTTGGTAATTGTATTTCTTAACAAACACAGGGAGGGATGTAAAGTATAGCATAAGGAAGAGTCAATAATCCCATCTAATAAAAGAGTAATATGCAAATTGACCTACCTTCTCTATACACAAAGCCATGCCCACCAGCCATGCTTACCAGCCAATCAGAGTGAGTATGCAAATTAACACACCCAAGATGGCTATGGCCACAGAGAGAGCAGGAGGGAGGCTTGGGTTGCCGCTAGCAATGGAGGAAGCCAAGCACCCAGGCCTCCTCTCTCTCTCTCTCTTTTTTTTTTTTAATGTTTTATTGATTTTTTTTTTATAGAGAGAAAGGGAGAGAGAGAGAGAGAGAAAGTTAGAAACATCGATGAGAGAGAAACATCGATCAGCCACCTCCTGCACGCCCCCGCTGGGGATGTGCCCGCAACCAAAATACATGCTCCTGATGGGAATCGAACCTGGGACCTTTCAGTCCGAAGGCCAACGCTCTATCCACTGAGCCAAACTGGTTTTGGCCAGGCCTCCTCTTAAGGCAATAAAGCTTCAATGGCTGTGCAAGCAAAAGGCTTGGCTCCACTCCAGCCAAAAAATTTCAATTTTAGAAAATAAATAAATCCCAGATACCAGGGCATCCACTTGGGTCACCAGTGGGGAGAGGGTGTGTGGCTGGCCTGCAAACCACCACAGGCCCCTTGACCAGGCCACCTCACGCCCCAAGGGAACACCCACCCTGATCCAGGACACCCTTCAGGGCAAACCAGCTGGCCCTCACACATGCACCAGGCCTCTATCCTATCTAATAAAGGAGTAATATGCAGATTGACCATCACTCCAACACACAAGATGACTGCCCCATGTGGTCAAAAGATCCTGCCCCATGTGGACACAAGATGGCCACCACAAGATGTCCAGCAGGGAAAGGCAGTTGGCAGGGACCAGGCCTGCAAGGGAGGGCAGTTGTGTATGATTAGGCCAGCCGGGGAGGGCAGTTGGGGGTGATCAAGCCTGCAGGGGAGGGCAATTAGGGGTGACCAGACTGGCAGAGGAGGGAAGTTGGGGGTGACCAGGCCTGCAGGGAAGGGCAGTTAGGGGTGAGCAGGCCCACAGGGTAGACCAGTTAGGGGCAAACATGCTGGCAGGGGAGCAGTTAGGCATCAATCAGGCTGACAGGGGAGTGGTTAGGGGGTGATCAGGCTGGCAGGCAGAAGCGGTTAGGGGCAATTAGGAAGGCAGGCAGCCGAGCAGTTGGGAGCCAGCAGTCCTGGATTGTGAGAGGGATGTCCAACTGCCCGTGTAGGCCCAATTCTATCTGGATTGGGCCTAAACAGGCAGTCGGACAGCCTTCAAGGGTTCCCAGATTGGAGAGGGAGCAGGCTGGGCTGAAGGACACCGGCTGCCCCCCAATGCACGAATTTCATGCACTGGGCCTTTAGTCCTATATAATAAAAGACTAATATGCAAATCGACCAAATGGCAGAATGACCAGTTGCTATGACATGCACTGACCACCAGGGGGCAAATACTCAACGCAGAAGTTGCCCCCTAGTGGTCAGTGCACTCCCACAGGGGAGTGCTACTCAGCCAGAAACCGGGGTCATGGCTGGGGATCACAGTAATGGTGGCAGGAGCCTCTCCCAACTCCGCTGCAGGCGGGCCGTAAGGAGCAAGGTGATCCAGACTGCAGGAGGGATGTCTGAGTGCAACATCACTTGGGCCTAAGTTGGCAGGGGTCCTGGACTGTGAGAAGGTGCAGAGCAGGCTGAGGGAACCCTGCCCCTCCACCACCAGTGCATAAATGTCATGCACCAGGCCTCTAGTATTGCAATAACTATGTATGGTATCAGATGGGTACTAGATTTTTCAGAGGATGCCTTCATTCTATCTAATAAAGAGTGAATATGCTAATTGACCCTCATGCCATCACAAAGGTGGAGCACCCACAGCCAATAAGGAGGGAATATGCTAATTGACTGTCACACCATCAAAGATGGCAATATCCACATCTATAAGATGGCGGTGCTCAGTCCCCTCAGCCCTGCTGGGGTAGCAGGAGCATGACAAGGCCAGGCCCAGCCACTCCATGTGCCTGCCTCTGGAGCCCTCTAATCTCCTCAGCCCCACAGCCACCCAGCACCAGTCCAAGGCTCAGGTAACCAGGGCCAGCAGAAGATTGTGCTGTCGGCAGTGACAGCAGCAGAGGTGTGATGGGGTGTCACTTTCCCCTGATTGCCGGGTCACCTCCTGCCCCTGAGGGCTTCTGGGTTGTGAAAGGCGACAGGCTGGGCTGAGGGATCCCCCCTCCAGTGCATGAATTTTCGTGCACCAGGCCCCTACTAAATTATATAAATGTCTAACACTGGGTTGTCCACCTGAAACTAATATATTGTCCATTAATTGTAATTGAAAAATTTAAGTGTAATACGGTACCAGTCTTTCTACAAGTGTTTTATTTTGAATTTTAAATTTATGTTCACTCTTATATTAGTATCTTTTACTATTAAGAAGGGAAGACTAGCCGAAACTGTTTTGGCTCCGTAGATAGAGCGTTGACCTGCGGATTGAAGGGTTCAGGTTCGATTCTAGTCAAGGGCACATACATTGGTTGCAGGCACATCCCCAGTGGAAGTTGTACAGGAGGCAGCTGATCAATGTTGCTCTCTCATCGATGTTTCTAGCTATCTATCCCTCTCCCTTTCTCTCTATAAAAAAATCAATTATATATGTAAATAGAAAAATATTTATACTGATCAAGCCAACTTCATAGCAAATTACCAAATAGATCAATTTCCAAGTGGAAAAGCAAGATTCATGCTGGTATTGACTTGAATTTGAAATCACTGCTCACCCTCCATTTGTTTTATTTTTTTTTAAATATATTTTATTGATTTTTTTTATAGGGAGGAAGGAAGAGGGATAGAGAGTTAGAAACATCAATGAGAGAGAAACATCAATCAGCTGCCTCCTACACACCCCTTATTGGGGATGTGCCCACAACCAAGGTACATGCCCTTGACCAGAATCGAACCTGGAACCCTTCAATCTGCAGGTTGATATTCTATCCACTGAGCCAAACCAGTTAGAACTCCACTAGCTTTTTGTAAAAAGTGCATAAAGAAATTAGCAATAGCTGTTTTTAAGTCATGTTAATATGATCTTTAAAATAATCTCAGAGATTTATGACAAAGAGGATCTTTGATGAGCTGTTTAGATTACATTACCAATTCACATGAGATCTGTGTATTGCCTTAACTCCATTTCTTTTCCACATGACTGTGTGGAACCATAACATACAGCAGCCCCCAGTACAATTTATCAAGGACTGAAGTAGCTTATGTTATTCAATTATCTTTTCTCATGACCATGTCTAATTCTTTATATATCTAAATCTACTAATAAAAGGGTAATATGCTAATTAGACTGGACATCTTCCAGATGTCCTTATGAACAAAGCCACTGGGGGCTGAAGCAGAGGCACTTAGGGGTGATGAGGCCAGCAGGGGAGAGAAGTTAGGGGGTGATCAGGCCAGCAGAGGAGAGCAGTTAGGGGCATCAGGCCAGCAGGCAGAGGAGGTTACGGGCTATCAGGCAGGCAGGTGAGTGGTTTAGAGCCAGTGGTCCTTGATTGTGAGAGGTATGTCCAACTACTGATTTAGGCCTGATTTCATGGGCCTAAACCAGCAGTTGGATAACCACTGAGGGGTCCCAGATTGGAGAGGTGCAGGCTGCACTGAGGGATACCCCCCTCCCCCAGTGCATGAATGTCATGCACTGGGCCTCTAGTATACTGTATAATAAAGAGGTAATATGCAAATTGACCATTATGGCCTCACACAAGATGGCTGCCCCATGTGGTCACAAGATGGCCACTCCCATGTGGTCACAAGATGGCTGCCACAAGATAGCTGGCAGAGGGCAGTTAGGGGCAACTGAACCTGCAGGGGAGGGAGAGAAGTTAGGGGTGACTGGGCCTTCAGGAGAGGGAGGGCAGTTAGGGGCAACTGGGCCAGCAGGGAAGGGCTGTTGTGGGGGGGGGGCCTAGGCCTGCAGGGGAGAGCAGTTGGGGGCAACCAGGCCAGCAGGGGAGGGCAGTTAGGAGCAACCAGGCCGGCAGGGGAGGGCAGTTAGGGGAAACTGGCTACAGGGGAGCAGTTAGGCATCAATCTGGCTGGCAGGGGAGTGGTTAAGGGGCTACCAGGCCAGCAAGGGAGGGTAAGTTAGGGGTGACTAGGCCAGTGGGGGAGGGCAGTTGGGGGTGACCAGGCCAGCAGGGGAGCAGTTAGGTATCCATCAGACTGGCAGGGGAGTGGTTAGGGGGTGATTAGGCTGGCAGGCAAAAGAGTTAGGGGCAATCAGGCAGGCAGGCAGGCAAGCAGTTGGGAGCCAGCAGTCCTGGATTATGAAGGGGATGTCCCACATTGGATGCAGGCTGGGCTGAGGAACAAACCCGCGCCCCCCCCCCCAACCTCAGTGCACAAATTTCGTGCACCGCCCCCCCCTCTCACACACACACACACACACACACACACACACACACACACACGTGATTGGCTAATCAGCCAACTAGCCAACAGCTATGATGTGCACTGATAATCAGGAGGCAGATGCTCAACCCTAGAGCTGTTGAGCGACAGCACCTTTGCAGAGTAGTGTCTCACACTCTGGTACCCCTCGGGGGATGTCAGACTGATTGTTTTGGCCCAATCCCCACAAGCCAGGCAAGGGACCCCCACCTGCCAGAGGGACTCCCCTCACTCATCAGACACCATCCCTGGTGCAGCTGGCAGGGGAGGGACCATGGGAGATTGGCTCCAGGGAGTGTCTGGCCCATCTTGTCCAGTCCTGCCACACTGGCCACCTTCTAATTAATTTCTTTTCAATGCACACGAATTCGTGCACCAGGCCTCTAGTGTGTATATTTTATTGATTTGGAAAAAGGAAGAGGAAGAGATAGAAACATCAATGATGAGAATCATTGATTGGCTGGCTCCTGCACACCCACTACTGAAGATCAAGTCTGCAACCCAGGCATGTGCCCTTGACCAGCATTGAACTTGGGACCCTTCAGTCTGAAGGCCGATGCTCTATCCATTGAGCCAAACTGGCCAGTGCACCATGTGCAATTCTTAAAGTTCAAAGTGCTCATGATGTATGAGAAGAAAATGTAAGGTACACTATATACATATTTATGCCTTAATGAGGCATATTTTGCTAAAATGAGACCCGCTGAAGCCAGATTGGGTAAATGACAGTTGTATAAAAGAACATATTATGAATCAGAGCTTTTGTTCTGCATAGTTTTGTACAATGATAGCATTCATTAAAGACAGTAAAAAGTAGACAGATGGGGACACATGCACAAACTGAGATTTGTAAATCACTAACTAGCTTTCTACATCTCTGAAGCCCTGGCTTCACCATTTCAGAGGGGACTTAGTTTCCTTCACTTGGCATGTGGAGACTAGCAAAGGAGTTATTTTTAGGCCCTTGACTGTCTTTCCAATTTCCTTGGCATGCTGAAGCAGTTAGGTATTGGAGAATACTATTTTCCTAACTAGCCTACAGTAGCTCAAAAATCACTCTCTGTCCTAGGCAAAAGTGACATACCAACAGGTTTCTGGGATGTTTGCAAAATGTAACTTCAAAGCTAAAAAAAAGTGCTTTCATGTCACCAATTCTAACATTATTATGTGCAAGGCATAGTTTGGCTTCTGGAATTCAACCAGACACATTCCATTTTAGGAGCTCACACTTAGTCCAATGAGGGAGACGACCAGGCAGAGCCCATAGAAAACAATTTGGAGTGTCACTACAGCATGTTCAGTGAGGCTGTGACTATTGCACATGGGTTTGGGCAGGCAGGCACTGTGAGGAATAATCCATAAATGAAAGGCTGCCTTTTGAACAGTGAATAGGAAACTGAGACAGGCAGAGGAAGGAAATTCCAGCCAGATGAAATAGCACAGAACAGAATATAGAGAGATACATGGCCTTTTAGAGGACCAGCAAAACTGGGTGGATCTTAAACTTTGTCCAGCCCCTTCATACGGCAGGGATGAAGACTGGTTAGGCACCAGATTTGAGTATCCAAGGGCAATTCATAGGCAGTGAATTTTCTGCTCAACACAGCATTACACATCATAAACCACTAGAATTTTTAAATATATTTTAAAAATATGTTTTTATTGATTTCAGAGAGAAAGGGAGGAGAGATAGATACATCAGTGATGAGAATCATTGATTGGCTACCTCCTGCATGCTCCCTGCTGGGGATCGAGCCCGCAACCTGAGCATGTGTCTTTGACGAAAATCAAACCTGGGACCCTTTAGTCTGCAGGCCAATGCTCTATTCACTAAGCAAAAGCAGCTAGGGCAACCACTAGAATTTTTAAGGATCAAATAAATGCAAGCACCTAGACAGTGCCTGGCAAAGTTATTCAATTTTCTTTCAAGTCTTTAATTTCATTAAGCAGTGCTCAGATCCCTTACCTGTTAGGGGGTTAAATTGTTTAGGAACAGCAAGATGGAAAAAAGGGGAGGTTTGGGGGATGTTATGTAGTTAAAATGACGAGGTATAGGCAACCAGACAGTAGAAAGAAGAGTGACTAAGGGATGAGTTGATACCTCAGTCCTGACCAAGGCTAGGGGAGGATGGCACTGAAGACTAGGTTGTAGACAAAACGTTGAGTTTAAAATTTAGGAGGGAAATGATCACAGGTGATAACTCAGGAAAATTGTCATAGGAGTGAACTGCAGTTAAAGGTCAGGTGAGTTTAAAAATTATAGGACACTAAGCATAGGTAATGAAACTGACCCCACACAATGGAACTTGATAATCTTGGGTGCTCAAATGCTCAGTGTGTGCGGAAGATACAATCTGGATATAGGTCCAGATTAGTAGGAATTAGGAGTGTAGTCATGCTCTGGCTGGGTGGATCTGTTAGTTGGAGCATTCCAGGTTTGATTCTGTCAGGATGCATACCTAGTTAAAACCCTGGTCAGGGAACATAAGGGAGGCAAACAATTGATGTTTCTCTTACATTGATGTTCCTCTCTCTCTCTCTCCCCCTTCCTCTAAAATCAATAAACATGTCCTCAGATGAGGATTAAAAATAAAAGTATCTGGCTGGGGTATCTAAAGCAGAAGTGCTAATGTGTTGTGTGTGTGGGGAAGAGCTGGGAAGGGGCAGAACAGACATCCCATGGCTAGTGATGTCTGAGGAAAACAAATGTGATTTGAGAATCCTAACAAAAGCACAGCCCTTTAAAGGAAAGTGGGTTTGACTGAAAAGTAGCATTTCCCAAATTTAACTTAGTCCCAAACAGCTTTCATGATGTTAAGATTTATGTTCCTTATATGATTTTTAAATTGACCAGTTTTCCTTTATATATTAGAAATATATTTAAGAAAGTGTATTTATACTAGAGGAAAGTATATTTATAATTTCATGCATTGAAGTTGTGTGTGGTGGGTTTCCCCTCAGCCCAGCCTGCACCCTCTCCAATCGGACATCCCTCTCGCAATCTGGGATCGCTGGCTCCTAACCACTCACCTGCCTGCCTGCTTGATTGCCCCTAACCCCTCTGCCTGCCTGATTGCCCTGTCACCCCCCAGCCTCCCCTAGCCTGGTCACTCCCAACTGCCCTCCCCTGCTGGCCTGATTGCCTCTAACCCCCTGCCTGCTTGATTCACCCCCAACTGTCCTCCCCTGCCGGCCTGATCACCCTCTGCCTCGGCCCCCATCACCATGGCTTTGGCTGGAAGGAAGTTGGACATCTGGAAGCTGGCTGGCCAACCCAGTCTAATTAGGATATTACCCTTTTATTAGTATGGATTATATAGGATAGGATTGCTTAAATGGGGGGATAGAGCATTGGCCTGCAGACTAAAGGGTCCTTTTTCAGCAGGAAGTGATACTCTTTGCAGACTAAAATACATAATCCCTATATCTGGACTGATAGCCAGCTATATGCACTATACCGTACTGCCAAACTGGGTATCAAAAAAATTGAACCACTTTCTTCTATCTTACATCCAACAGCTGTTGCCCTTAAACCCCTCCTTAGGTTCTGCCTTCACAATTCAGATTAGATTCTGATTGGTCAGTTTCTATGCTATCAAAAGCTCCGCCTCCTTGCAGCCATTGGCTCTTCTGGGAAACCCAGAATGGCCCCAACAGCTCTCTCCCTCTCCAGGCCTGATCTGTATAGCTGCTGACCAGGCATCTCCTCTCTTTCTCTGGGCCTTGCCAGCAGTTGCTGTGGATGGGGGTCAGACCTTGCCTCTCTCTAGGCTTATCTGCAGCCACAGCAGCAGCAGTAGCAAGGTCATTAGGTCTCTGCCCAGCCCCAGGCCAGAGGCTAACACCTTGTTGTGCCTGCCCTGCCTGCCCACCTGCCACTAGCCTTGTTGTGATAGGAGCCTGTGGGATGCAGGGGTGAGACTAAGAGATGCTCCACGCACTTCCTAGTGACCATCTCGTCGTTTAGGTCACGACAGCCCTAGGCTATTATTAGTATAAATACCAACAGAAATCGGGTCCCCAAAACTACATAGTACTGGAGTCACACACACTCTGAAGACACTAATTCAAGGCAAGGAGATAGATTAATAAGCCAACTGCTACTGAGGTGCATCTTTTCTTCTCCCACACCTTCCAAATCACTTGTTTCCAAAGTGTCCTAAATCCAAATCCTTTCAATAGTTTTTCACTGCTACACTCCACCTTCCTGAACCACAACCATGAAGGAAATCCCTAAGTTGTATGTAGTACTTCTGGACCTATTCTGCTTGCTTTTATGGTCTGGGCACAGGTGCTCACTATGTTCTCTTTAGCTGACACTATACCAAGGCCTTAATACTCCTTCATCAGGGTTTCAAGAAAAATACATGACATAAACAAATCACAATTCCCCCACTCTAAAATTCAAGCCTAGAAAAAACAAAACAAAACTCAAGCCCAAACTTTTAATGGTTACTTAAGATCTTTTGCTGGGCCAGTATGGCTCATTGTTTGATCATCAACCCATGAACCAAGAGGTCAGTTCATTCCTGGTTGGGGCACATGCCCCATGGCTCAATCCCCGCTGGGAGGCATGCAGCCAATTGATGTTCTTCTTTCATTCATGTTTCTATCTCTATCCCTCACCCTTCCTCTCTCTAAAATAAGTGAAGACCTATTTTTAAAAAAGACCCTTCTAGATTTATTCAACTGAATCTCCAATTAATGCTGATTTATCACTTCTGGCCACCTACTACCTGCCCCAATGAAACACATCTTCTATGTTTACTTCAAAATTCTGTATGTTCAATTCACCTTAAAGGCTCAAACAATATTTTAAATAGGGAAATGGAAGGAGAAAAAAATGTGACACTTTATTCAAATAATGTAATTCCACATTTGAAAAGTTTCCTGAAAACTTTTATTGTAATCAAAAAGTGACATAACGGGGTTGTAATGAATTCAGCAAATCATTCTGCTGATATTTTAGAACTGATATCAGCTTTTGCCAGGCAATTAAAAAATTCAAATGTGAAAATTTCACAGTACAGTAAACTCCACCTCAACTAATTAATGGTGGTTAAAAATAATAGGTCCTAGCAAAACCTCTCATGTTACATGGTCACAACTCACAATTCTGTACAAAAGTTCGTGTTATAAAGCTCTGATGTAAAAATCAAATAATCAAGCAGCAATATTTTAAGTGCAGCACAGGGTCTTCCATATCATTATTTACAAGGCTTGAATCTCTTTACATTATAACAAAATTTAATACAGATGACTTAGTAATTAAGTCAATTTTAAAAATCTGTCCTTCTACACAGGGACAGATTTCACTTTTTGGTCATCTTTCTCCTTCTCCTTCTCCTTTTCTTTATCTTTGCTCTTCTTTGATTTCTTTTTCTTGTGTTTGTGTTTCTGGCTTTTTTCCAATTCTGCTTCAGGGCCTGCATGCTTCTTATGCTTCTTATGTTTTTTATGTTTCTTGTGCTTTTTCTTTTCCTTCTTCTTCTTCTTCTTCTTGCTGTCCTGACTCTCTGCCGAGCTGGCACTGCTACTGTGGCTTCTAGTTTGGCTTCCAGAAGGGCTGTGACTTCTACTTGGACTAACACTGGGACTGCTCTGACTCTGGCTCCTGGTGATGCCAATCTGGCTGACTGCTGCTGTGTCCGGGATCTCTTTTACTTTCTCTATGACTTTATCTTTCAGTTCCTTAGAAATTTTCCCCAAAGTATCTTCTTCTTTTATTACTGATGCATTGCTTTCACTGTCACTTTCATTATAATCTGGTTCAAAAGCAGCTTCATCAGTTTCTCTAGTTAAGTCTGAGCAAAGTCGAGAGGAATGACTTAATTGGGGTTTAGGCTTGGTAGCACTCTTTTCAATTTGCCCAGCAACCTGCTCTTTGTCAGTCTGGGGGTCTGGTGGATTAAGTATATAAAGTAACTTATTGCCACTTGACTCTTTACTGCTCCTTGTTTCTAACACATACTTCTCACGATCCTTACAGGGATTTTTATCTATAGATTTTGTCTCTTCACTTAAGCGTTTAGTATCAGAAGTGGCTTTATGGTCATGAGGTTTTTTGTCTCTTGAGGGACTAGAATTACTTTTTTTGGAATCTCCTGTTCCTTTTTTAGGCAAATCTCTTTCCTCCCTTGGCTTAGTTTTCTGTCCAGATGCAGAATCTTTGCTCCGAGAAGGAGAGTCTTTTCTTCTTGTTAATTCATTCCGTTCATCTCTACGCTTGGAACTTGAATATTCTCTGCTGTCATAGTCGGATTTTTTCTCTCTACTGGGAGTAAAGTCTCTATTTGAGGAACTTCTAGTGGAATCATGCTTATCTGAAGTTCTAGTCTCTTTGGAAGATTGAGACAAACTTTTAAAATTACCTTGTTCATTGAGACGGTCCAAATTATTATCTTTCTCTGGCTGACTGCTGCTCTTCCTCTTTTCAGGATTTTCCTTCTCCAACACTGAATGATCTCTCTCTTTGACTTTTCCTTTTTCACTAGATACAGAGTTCTTTGAACCTTTGACCTCATGTTGTATGATTTCATGGCTCACTTCCTTGAGTTTTGGAAGTTTCTCTGCAGGCTCGCTTTCTTTTTCAGTATACTTGACTATATTTGATGGTTTAGTGCTAACATTTTTTATAACACTGGCAGGTTTTCCTATACTTGATACAGGTTGTGTGGCTTTAACATCTTCTTCCTCAGATTCAAAGTCATCTTTATCCCATTTGGACTGAGGAACCTGAATCATAATAATGACATCTTCAGCAGGAGCTGTATTGTCATTATTATATTCTTCCATAGTTTTGATGACAGTTCGCTTTGTATCTGTTTTTTCTTCAGATTTTCTCACAGGACTGCCTCCAGTTGAACTTGTACTAAAAAGAAATAAAATATTTTCAATTAATGAAGAACTTACTTTTATTAAAACACTAATAAATATAAAAAGGCTAATATATGATGTTTCTTTGCCCTGGTTTATGTGACTCAGTTGTTTGGGCATCATCCCATGCACCAAAAAATTGTTGGTTCAATTTCCAGTCAGGGTACACACCCAAGCTGTAGGCTCAATCCATGGTGTGGGTTGTGTGTGTGTGTGCACAAAGGAGGTAGCCAATTAATGTTTCGCTCTCACATTGATGTCTCTCTCACCCTTTCTCTCTCTAAAAAAAAATTTTTTTAAAAATCAATGAAAATATTAAAAAAAAACCATGTTTAACTTCCAAAAGGGACAAGTCTACTCTAACAGATATAAATGATTTAAGCAATATGACTACATAAAAACAATGACTCACCCTAAAACTGACTTATAAGCTTATCTTTAAAATAAACCAGCCCAACCCCCAGTATTAAAACACATTCTTAATTAACATATTCCAATTTTAAAGAAAATTCTCTCCCAAACCAAACATCCACCCACCCACCCATATCAAATACCTCGTATAGTCCACAAGAGTAGAGCTGGATCCTTCAGTTCCAATTACTTTTCGCCTGACCTTTCCTTTGACTTTTTCTTGTTTAACTTTGCTAGATGTTGACTCCAATTTTTCAGAGGTTTCTTTTGTATTAGATATATTTTCTGTACTTCCAATTTTTTTACCAGTTTCTCTGTTGAGCTTGATTTTTTTGGCTGGGGCTGATGATGATGAACTTTTGTCCTTTTCAGGGGTCCTATCCATCTTTTCAATATCAGGTTCCATTTTGCGTTTTGGTGATGGCTTCACTATTTCAGTTACTTCGAGTTTAGAGATTTTCATTGAAGATGATTCAAATTCTTTCTCTACACCTTTTTCTTCAGTTTTTCTTTTTCTTTTTTCTCCTTTGCTGTCAAGAGGCTTACTTTTCTCAGCAGGCTTCTTGGCCTTTTCTTCCTTACTAGTTAGTTTTTCTGATTTGACATCTTTGGAATAATCTTTCTTCACTTTTTCCTCTTTGACAGGTTTTGTCTCTTGGTGTTCTTTTGCTGACTTAGAGTGAGCCTTTCTGGGAGTGCCAATGGCCTTTTCATCTTTTTGAGAGGATGATGATGATTTAGTACTGTCCGTCTTTGGAGTCTCCTCTTTGGCTTTTTTAATTGGAGGTTCAGATCGAGGAGATTTTTCACGTTCTCCCTCTAGTTTTTCTTGGGATCCCTTAGCAGGTTTTACATTTTCTTTTTTGGATACAGCAGATCCATCATTTTTTCGTTTGGTCTTGTCTCCTTTTGCTTTTGGCTTATCTTTTTCTCTCCTGTCCTTTTCAGACACTGATTTAAAAGTGATGGATTCTGCATCCATTGGTTCATCTCTAACTGGTGTAGCATCATCTCTACTTGGAAGAACAAATAATGAGTCCGTTTTATTTTCTTCGCCACTTGTAGGTTCTCTTGATTTTCTAGAAGGTTCTAATAACTCTGGGTTTAGAAAGCCTTCACTCTCTTCCCCCTTTCTTCGCCTTCGATGTTTCTTATGTTTACTTCCTTTGCTATCTCCTGCAGCACCGTCGCTCTCCTTCTCCTTTGACTTGGTACTATCCTTCTGATTGTGACTGTCTCTTGTTGAAAGCTTTTCTGGATAGTTGCCACCACCTATGTTTCGACTTCTATGACTTTGTCCACCCGAATAATCTTCTCTGCGGCCCCTTGTAAAGGGAGAATTCCTGATATTAAGTGGTAATAACCTCTCTGGAGAAAAGTTCTCTCTATTTGCTGATGGTCGAGGCTGTGCTCCAGCAGCATAACCTTTGTAATATTTTTCATACCACTCTCTGTATTTTCTTTCCCATTCTCGGTAACGCTCTTTTTCAAATGGGTCTCTAAAGTCAACACTCCTCCCATAATAAGCTTTTATGTCATATGGTGGTGGAACTTCTCTGTATCTATTAAAATATTCACGTTCTGTTTCCCCTTGTGGTACAGTACGTTTATTAGGAGACTGTCCCCTAAATGCTTGAGGGGATCTTGATCGTGAATGATACCGTCTATAGAGTGGTGATCTTGACCTAGATCGATGATATCCATGAGATCTAGACCGTGAACGGTAATTTCGACTCTTGCCTCTGCCTCTTCTGGGGTATGGAGGTGATCTCGAATAGGAACGAGAGTGTGAGCGGCTAAATGATCGAGAATAAGAACGTGACCGCGTTGAACCAGATCTTGATTTAGAGTAAGTATAAGAACTTCTGGAGTATGAGGAACCACTATAAGGAGATTTAGACCTAAAAACAAAAAACAAAACAAGTTGGACAGTTGAGAAATATATACAAAATAAAACATAGATTCGCAGATTCTAGTATGCTTCTCCTCAGGGTTCAATCTTTATATCAAATTTCATCTTGGATGATTAAAGAGGCATAGTGGCCTTTATTGGAATGGACTAAAATACACTATGTAGAGGTCAAATCAATCATTTGTTACAAAACAAAAGTGAAATCTTAAAAATCAGAGTGAAGTGCATTAATGTACTGTGAGTTATATGAGCTAATAAACAACATTTAAAAAAATGCCAATCACATTTAAATTTTACTTCCTATTTGCTCATTTAAGAATGAGCAATTTCTTTTGTCCTGTATTGGCCAATATAATCTAGCTTTAAAAGAAACCACATTTCAAATGTAAACTTAAAAAAAAAAGTTTCTTAAACAAACTTCCAGGGAATTTTTATAGTAGTTCAGTTTTTCTATCAATAAAGCAACTTGTGTTCTATCATACATCATAATTACACAGGTTAATGTTCCAGCAAGAAGCTGTAGCCTTAAGTAACAGTGTCCTCAGATATGTGCTTTGGCTATTCCCCTATTTCTTTCCTTCCACAAACAGTTCCCAATTATTTCACACTATAAATAAGTTCAAGGGACAAGGGTACTTTAATCCCCATTAACTGCTAGTTCTACACAATAGAATTGACATTGAGACATTATTTCAATAAAAGGATATTGGGAAATAAGCTACGTCTCCATTTCTATATATCTAGACCGAATCAGGAAAACTCCATAAGTGCAGTGTTATTTATATCCATAGCTAATCCCTGGATAGGCAAAGTCCCATTTGTAATTCTGTTGTGAAGGCTTGCAAAACACTAACCTGGAAAATGAGCGCCTACGCTCCTTTTGAATCTTTTTGTATTCCATCAATTCCTTAGCAAAATCATTTGTAAACTCATCTAGCTTGGACTTTTTCTTTTCCCTAGTAAAATAAAGTTAAAGAGTGAAAGTTAACAAAACCATTAAGATAACTAACAAGACAAATGTAATTAGACCATGAATGAAATGAATGAAATTGCCATTAGTTTTCCACTTTAAAACTACAGGTAACTAGGAATCCCTGAGGAAGTTGCTTGTATGGCTTTGGTTCGGTTTCTACGTGATTTTTTTTGTACTAACTGGAAACAATGGAAAATGTTTCCATAGATACCTGCTTAAGGTTACATCAGAAAATGAAAGTGTATAATTTCAAATGAACACACTTACTCTTCTTTTAGCCGTCGCTGCTCTCTATAGAATTCTTCCCTGGACAGAGGTGGTGCTTGTGTTGTTGGGATGGTATTTGAATGAGCAGTCTGCACTCCTGATGATACCCAAGGTGTTGATAAATTGGCTGGTGCTGGAGGGAACCCTGGGGGAGGGACACTATACCCAGCAGGTGGTGGCTGGCCAGGAGGAAACTGAGGAGAAAACTGTGGTGGAGGAACACCTGGGGGGAGAGGCAGGGTATGTGGAGGAGGTGGATACAGAGGAGGGGGTGGAACAGGCACAAAAACTGGAGTTGCTGGTAGTGATGGGCCTTGAGTTCTCTGTGATCTTTCGCTGTGGTGTCGTCCACGGTTTATACTTCTGTAGAAATAAAAATTCCAAGATGATTCCTTCAAACTAAAATCATCTGAGATAAGCTTGTCTCTTCTATCTGTAATTATTTTCAAACTTATAAACAATGGATTAAAATAAGGACACTGATATCACTTATATGTCCCATCATTTACATATAAAAATAATTATAAAGGCTACCTAGTGACTGAGATATGATGTAAGTATAAAGAGCCTTCTCTATACTTAGAAGTTCTCTTTTTGTAAAGTTCAGATTTATTATCACCCTACAACTATCTCAATAGTTCCTAATTTTTCCTTTAAAGAAACTAACTGACAGGTTACTATTTCTGCAATATAGGCACTTAGTTCGTCCCAAAATGTCTTCCCAGACCAAAAGTTTAAAAGGAGGAAAAACATTTCCTATAATCTTTTTGAGGGAAGTAGGTAAGACCCTTCAACGTAGAATAAATTACTAGTTTTAACATTTGCAATGAGTAAATTGGAAATTACACTGCTTTCTCTCAAAGGTTTAGGTCAAATAACAGTGATGGCCAAAGTTTCTGAATTGTGCCTCAGTGAAGTAATAATGGCTTTTTTAAAAGTGTGGGGTTTGCTGAGACTGGTTTGGCTCAGTGGCTAGAACGTTGGCCTGTGGACTGGGCGGGGTCCCAGGTTCGATTCCGGTCAAGGGCATGTACCTGGGTTGCAGGCACATCCCCAGTAGGGGAAGTATAGAAGGTGGCTGATTGATGTCTCTCTCTTATCAATGTTTCTAACACTCTGTTCCTCTCCCTTCCTCTCTGTAAAAAATCAATAAAATACATTAAAAAAATAATAAAATAAAAAATAAACTGGTTCACAGAATTAATCCTCTTAAAAAAAAAGTGTGGGGTTCTTGCCCTGGCTAGTGCGTCATTCCATGTCTGAAGGGTTTCGGGTTTCATTCTCAGTCAAGGCACATACCCAGGTTGCGGGTTTGATCTCTGGTTGGGGCACTTGCGTGAGGCAACTGATCGATGTTGCTCTTTCTCTCTCTAAAATTAATAAAAAACGTATCTTCAAGTGAGGATTAAAAAATAATAAAAGTGGATTTCTTTCTGTTAAACTAAAGATTCCTTAAATTATAACTAATACAAAGTGGTAGGAGGAGGGGTGCTTAGATTTTAAGCCTCTTTTCAGTCTGATTTAGTAAATATGATCTTCCATTAATGTGATCTATACAAAGTATTAGTTAACTTTCAGAAACTTAACAATTCTTAATGGAGCACTAGAAAATACTGTAAAATATTGATATAATGGACTAAGTTGGGCGAGAGGCCGTCTATTAAAGCTGGAAGTCCATTATATAGTTAAAAATAAAATAGGTTTTCTGAATGTGCCTTAACAAAAAAACTGACAAACTAGTTTACCTGTTTTTACTTATGTAGACATGTTGGTGTAATTAAAATCAAGTATGCATGAAAGTTTAATTAATTTTACAGAAAAGTCTTTATTTGTAATGAATAGGTCAAGCAAATGTGTGCATTCACCAGTTACTAAGCATAAACATACACACATGCCTGGGGCATGGCTTAGCATATGAGAACATGGGCTGGCATGTGCAGAGTGTCACGCCACATGATAACAGAACCAACTGCTTCATGCAATGCAGTGTGGTCATTTGCTAATCATTTGCAGAACATTATTTACAAGCAGTGACTCTGGGATTTAAAAATGTAGACTTATAATAATTGTAGATATGTAATTTTTATTTATGTTGGCAAAATTACTAGTGTTTTTTTCAATAAATGGCCTATTTGACAAAATTTCTTAAAAATTATGGTGAATTAATAATGAAAATAATCTGTTAATCTAATTATAAACAAATTTTGGTTAAAGGCATTTAAAAATTAAAAGGATATTAATTTTCATTTATGACATACAAACAGGAAATTTTGTCTGTTTTGTGGACCTTAAGTCGAGGTCCACAAAATCGAAAATTTATTCTACCTTTACTAATCCTGTCATAAAATGAACTTGGAGAACACTTTACCCAGGTGGTGTGTGAGTATGACCTATTTACTTCTTAGATTAATACTGCTTGTTCCCGTGCAGGGCACAAGCCACTAACAACATTCTCCTGTCTCTTCTTTTAGAAAAGAAAAGAAAAAGACTAGGACAATTGAGTCTAGAAGAGAAATAAATACAATGCTTCACACTTGGGAGCTTTGGGCGCTGAGCTGGTTAACTGAAACACGTTCTGGGCCTTAATGACTTCCTTCTACACTCAAGAGTAAATGTAAGCCAACAATCTGCTGTGTGCTGACAGAAAGAAAGCAGTGGATTGATGCTGGGAAGGAGCCTTAAAACTGTAATTAAACTAATATAATCCATTTTTCCTGGACCTCTTAAGGGCAACTACTGAGGACTCAAGTCAGTGTAAACCATAACTGTGCTTTAATTTCTCTGTTATACTTTTGAGTGTATCATCAGATTAGTGTTTTTCAAGAATTTCAGCAAGTCTACCTGTAGCAACTCCTCTCTCCCCTCCTAATTTGCTGTGGCGGAGAAACCAGATATCCAAGCTTGTTGGAACTGTATGGAAAGAAAGATAAAATAAGCTTGATTATAACACATTATCTTTTAGTGTGTATACATTAACTACTCTGAAAATGTTTCTTACTCTCTTGTTCCCAACTCTTCCAAGTTTCAGATATGAGCAAGCATAACATTTACTTAAACAATTTTTCTGATTAATGTATTGGAACAATGACACTTCAATATAGAATATTTTCTGTAATATTATATTTAATTAGCATTCTATAAGTTAGTCTGTGAACTCACTGTTACAGAAAAGGAACAAAGCCCTTCACCTGCTGGGCACTGTGTAGGCATTTTATATGGTGAGGTGGGCAGTACCAATCCACTTCTATAGATAAGGAAATAGGCTGAGAGGTGTCCCACTATTGTATTGCTAGTAAAGGGAAGAGCTGGGATTCAAACCCAGGTCTACCTGGCTCCAAATCCCACATTTTTCCTAATATATTCCATTAGTCTCTCATTTAAATTTTTTATAAAAGTTATTTGGTTTATCTTTCCAACGACAACAACAACAACAAAACCAAAGTTTTAGGAGAAACCAAGATGGCGGCATAGGCGAAAACCTAAATTGCTGCCTTGCACAACAATTTCAAAACTACAGCTAAAAGACAGAATGGACATCATCCAGAACCACAGAAAAGCTGGCTGAGTGGAAATTCTACAGCTAGAAGGAAAGAGAGGGGCTAATGGAGACTCAGAGCTGAGGTACAGAGACATGGGCGTGGAGAGGACAGACAGTGGAGTGCCTGGCTGGTTTCCTCTAGCCGGGGGGAGATGGAAACTCCTGCCTGCATGCATTGAACCCAGTTTCAGGAGAGACTCATAAGGGAGGAGTATGGAGTGTTGAAAAAAGAGAAGGGTGCAGAGAAACTTAGGAGAGCCATGAAAAGCAGAGGTCTAGAGGCGTGTGCGCAAGTGCACGCAGAGAGGACTGACTGCTGATTTGTGCCACTGGCTTTCTTTAGTGGGAGGAAGGCAGAACCTTCCGATGCACTGAACCCCAGTTTCAGGCGAGAAGCAGACTCATATGGATCCCTGGAACACATGGAAACTCAGAGGAGCCGTGAAAGACAGAGGTCTGGAATGCATGTGGCAACTGTGCACAGAGAGGGCTGCAGCAATTACTGAGGGACACTGACACCCAAGGGTCTCATAGAGCAGGGCTGATGGGAAGCCAAGGCTGTCTGCTCAGCCCTGATACTCTGCCCCATCCAAGCCGAGCACAGAGACTTTTGTAATTTTGCAAGTATGGTCTCATAAGGCTGACTCCAGCACAGCAGTTCTCCTGGTGTAGACACAGATGATCCCCATAGCCAAATGGCCTGGAGGTCAATTCCCCCCAGTGATACCAACAACAATCAAGACTTAACTATTAACTACAACAAGGCTGTACACACAGACTACAAAGAGATGCACTAAGAGTGTCTATCTCAGGTAACTGGGGAGGCAGAGCTACTGGGTCATATAGGACAACTAGCACACAAAGCTACTCTACCAACTCAGGGAAGCAGCGAAATATGCAGACAAACAGATCACAAACAAAAGAAATGGAGGAAAACAAACGACTGCATAGAGTTCAAAACCACGGTTATAAGGTTTTTCAAGAATTTCCTAGAAAAGATGGGTAAATTTAGCGAGGCCCAAGAGGAGATGAAAAAGGACCAACTAGAAATTAAACATATACTAACTAAAATAAAAAATATTATACAGAGACCTAAAGCAGACTAGAGGAACGCAAGAATCCAGTCAAAGATTTGAAGTACAAAGAAGCAGAAAGCACTCAGCTGGAAAAGCAAAAAGAAAAAAGAATCCAAAAATGTGAAGATAGTGTAAGGAGTCCCTGGGACAACTTCCAGCGTACCAACGCCAGAATTATGGGGGTGCCAGAAGAAGAGAGAGAGCAAGATACCGAAAACCTATTTGAAGAAATAACGGCTGAAAACTTCCCACATCTGGTGAAAGAAATAGACTTATAAGTCCAGGAAGCGCACAGATCCCCAAACAAAAGGAATCCAAAGAGCACCACACCAAGATACATCATAATTAAAATGCCAAGAGCAAAAGACAAAGAGAGAATATTAAAAGCAGCAAGAGAAAAACAGTCAATTGCCTACAAGGGAGCACCCATACGATTGTCAGCAGTGATGAATAGCAAGATCTACAACCAAGATTACTCTACCCAGCAAAGGATCATTCAGAATTGAAGGACAGATAAAGAGCTTCACAGATAAGAAAAAGCTTAAAGGAGTTCATCACCACCAAATCAGTATTATATGAAATGCTGAAAGGTATTCTTTTAAGACGAGAAAGAAGAAAAAGGTAAAGATAAAAATTATGGACAACAAATGAATCTAAAAATCAAGTGAATTAAAAAGCTGATTAACAGAATAAACTGGTGAATATAGAATTAAGGGCATAGAAAGGAAATGGACTGACAATTCTTGGGGGGGGGGCTGGGAATGGAGTGAGGAGGGTGCAGGAAGAGACTGGACAAAAATTGTACACTTATGGATGAGGTCAATGGGGGTGGAGGTAAGGGCAGCGGGTGGGGTGGGAACTGGGTAGAGGGGAGCTATGGGGGGAAAAAAGAGGAACAACTGTAATAACCTGAACAACAAAGATTTATTAAATTAAAAAAAAGCTTATAAATAAAAATTCTGAAATCTGTAAAAAAAAAATCTAAGTTTTAGAATATAAGCCAGTTTACTAAATACATAATAAGCCTGTTAGTATGAATTATATAAGTAGAAATGATTGTATATCTAGAAAAATAGTAAGCAAATCTACCAATTTGTAATATGCTATAAGATGATTCAAGTCCTTTGTATTTCAGGGCAGAAAACCATATAGATATTATTATGCAGTAAAATTTCACTAACAGAGACTATTCAAAATGAGAAATTTTGTGTTGTGTGGGCTTGAATCTCAGTTTGTATCAAATTTTGAACATCCAAATTAAGAACAGGAAGAAATTTAATAGATTAGCATAAGTGAGTCAGTATTTAAACTATTCTTTGAAGTTATTCTTATCTATTCATTAACTGAGATCCTGTCAAGAACACCATTTAAAATAAAAGGAATTTTTAAGATTTTAAATTTTAGAAAAGAATTTCTCATTCTTTTAGAAAAGAATTCTTCATAATTTTGAATTTGTGATATTTTACATTAAAACCAGGTTAACATGACATATAAGAGTTTACAAAAAAGACATTCAGCAATACATTGCCTAAATTACAGTTTCCATTATCTAGATCAAAGCAATCAGCTGAAGATTATTTTAAACATATACTTACTGCTCCCAACCTGGTCGACCACCACCTGGACGAGCAGCATTTATTCTGACTGGACCTTGGAAGCAAAAATAAACAAAAATATTAAGTAAATATTATATCGTGTTCAGAAAAAGTCAAAGGAAAAATGTTCAAACCAGAATGATTTTACTTACCAGTTGTAGGGATCAACTGTCCATGCAATAATGACTGTCCAAGCAAAGATGGGGTTCCAAGCACAGGCACCTGGTAACCCTTTAGGAAAAAAAACACAAAAAGGTAGTTTTTAACAAATAGTTAAACAAGTAAGTACCTCAAAACAGAAAAATGCTACTGTTAAAAAAAAAAAAAAAGTCTACAAATTTAAAAGCCACTAAAACTTACCTTCTCCTCCATAAGAGCAGTAATTGCTATTGAAGAGGTTCCCTTTGAATGTTCTGAGGCAAGGGCTGCAGCTGGCAATATTTTATTATCGGAATCCCTAAAAAACAATTAATTTACAATACACTAAAAAGTTATCAAACATAGAGGATTAAGAGAAAAAGTTACAACTGTTTTTCATCTTCTGCACTAAGATGAGTTAAATCAAAGAGGATGAAAACTTCTGAAGAAGATGAGATTGGACTTTTGGAGTCTTTCACATACAAGTGAAAAGTAAAAAGAAGCACCATCAAGGATTTATGATGGATATGATAGAAATCAGTTCAGTTATAACAATAATAAAGCTTGAAAAAAAGAAGCTCAAAGTGTGGGACACACACACACACACACACACACACACACACACAATATAGGATCAAGATTAAATTCTACTTCTCAATCTGCCAATAAATTAAAGGGGGCAATTTTCAGGTAATCCAATGAACTCTGGGCTTTATTTCCATTGTTAATTAAATGAAAGGCTAACCTATCTATCAGTGGGATTTCTTACATATACAAGTGAAGGTCCCACACCTCAAGATTTTGCTTCAGCATGTCTGAAACAGGCCCCTGGCATCATTCTGTACACAAAAGGCTGTGTGTTCTACTTTCAGTTGAGGCCTATTCTGAAGGCAACCCATTGATGGGTTGTTATTTTTTCCTCCCTTTCTCTCCAACATCAATAAAAACAAAAAACCCAATATCTCCTCGGGTGAGAATAAAAAAATACCCCAACAACCCACAACTGGTTGACCTAAGAATTTATGAACTGCTGGATTACATGGTCAAAGGTCACTTTTATTTCTTAAGAGGAAATATTTAAGTGAGTTTTCACTACTTTTCTACGTAATTATACTCCAAAACAATGATCATTGCTGATCTCTCTACCTCTACCAATGTTCTATGCCCCCTTCCTTGCCTTCAAAGTTGTTCTTAGTTCTGCTCACATCTGTTCATTTCCAATACATTAGTATGACCACAAGTAAAGTCTCACCCTTATGGACTACAGAGATATTATGGGATACAATTCAACATATTATAGGGGGTGTTGGCAACCTGCCGTTTTTTACTTTGGGATGTTTAATCATTGCTAATCAACCTCCTTCATCTGTTTCTGCCTCCAATTAAAATTAAGCAATTTCTTACAAGTTACCCACCTTTCTGAGCAGTGGTCTACAAGGATATACAAACTGCAGGTCACTAAAGCAACTACATTAAAATATACATAAAAACCACATTACTGTTCTCACTTGTTTCCTAACACTGGGAAATCCAGACTTACCGGAAAGGCCCATCTGATTTTTCTGAGTGGACTGATATGGAGACCGTAGCAGTTATATCAGGTACAGGCGCTGGGGTAGATGAATTTCCAGGCACAGCAGGGGCTAAGGAAGACTGATTAGAAGTTAATGAAGACATAGAGGGAGCCGGGTGACCTGATGAAGACGTCACTGGAATCATCAGAGGATCCTGTTGTCTTGATATTGGAGATCTCATCAGAGGTTGTAGATTCCGCTGAATGAGTGGTCTTGGAGGCGGTATTGGGGGTGGTGGTGGTGGTAACTGTTTCCGTAGTCTTTTTGTATAACCAGTTTCATTTTTGAAGTTATTAACAGCCTAGACACCAAACATAAAAATGCAAAAAAATGTAATGCAGTGTTTATGCAAGTAGTTAAATCAATTAAAAGATTAAAAAATTTTTTTAATAAAAGTGTTATTATAAAAGAAATATAAAGACAGCTACCTGTCGTAAGAATTTATTGGCAATTAAAGCATCAGGAGAGACATCATTTTGATGACACGTTGGGCATGTATGGTCCTCTGATTCCAAGAGTGCTGTTCTTATACCTATATATAACATTTTAAATATTAATGAAGGTGCACTACTGTCCAGTTACATTACTGTTTTCCAAGCACATATCAATAATCATTTCTAGTCTCTTGCCTCACAGCACTCTGCTCTAACTTCTGCCTTAAAAACAGAAATCATGAATATAATTTAAACATTTAAATTTTTCAAAAAAGCATTTCCTCAAGTACTTTTTTCTTTGTTGTGCTAATTGGAATATTACAGCAAAGATTAGTCTTAAAAAAAAAAAGAACTTTATATGGCTTACTAGGGTTTTATAGGAAACAGAAGCATTATTCAGTCAAAGAAACCAGAGACATCTACAGAACAGTAAGTAGGAATAACACTGAATTACAGATTCACTGATTATATTCCAGTGTAGTAAAAAACGTTCAGTAACAAGTGGTTTACTAAATCCAAGACACACTCTGAAAGAAGTCTTAAGTGCCCTCTTCTCTCGACTTTATAGTCTTCACTATGAGGCCCCCAAATACAGATTTATAGTTCAAAACTATCTTTAAAAATGAAAAACGCCAGAGCAGTGAAGTTTTCAGAAGATACCATTTTTATTTCAGTAAGAAGGGACAAACTTAGGATGAGTGGCAGAAAATAAAAAAAGTGCTAATATGAGTATCAGAAAAAAAAAAGCCATAGTAACCACATGGCAAAATGTTGGTATTTATTTAGAGAGAGCGGTTCTAAGTCACACTTAGGAATTACCTTTTCACTTAAAGGAAGCACTTTCTGGCTTCTTTTTAGCATATGTGAATTGCCAGCATCCCTATTCTTGTGGTATGGGGCCAGTATTAAGTAAAATAAGGGTGACTGGAATAGAAGAACACCATGACAGTAATGTGATAACCAATGTAGCTATTAAGAGACTAACAGGAGGGAAGTAGAGACATTGGACAAAGGGATGGTTCACGTCCCCGGTGGGACAAAACTGCTCAGCATGAGATTTTATCACGGTATTAAGAACAGTGCACAATTTAAAACTTATGAATTATTTATTTCTGGGATTTTCCATGTAATATTTTCTGTAGTTGACCCTGGTTAACTGAAACTACAGCAAAACCTTGGGTAAGAGGGAGGCCACATAAGATATCTTTCACAATCCAGGAAAGGGAATTAGTTACCATCTAAATGTATCTGCAGATTACCTAAGGCCTGTATAACATTTAAAATGTATAGGAGCCCTTAGCTGATTTGGCTCAGTGCATAGTGGGTTAGCTCGCCGACTAAAGAGTCCCAGGCTCGATTCTCAGTAGAGGGGCGTGAAGGAGGCAGCCAATCAATGATTTTCTTTCATCACTGATATCTTTCTCTCCCCCTCCCTTCCTCTCTGAAATCAATAAAAAAATAAAATAAACTTATTTAAAATAAATAAAATTTAAAAAAGATAAAATGTATAGGAAACATTTTCTAAAACTTCATCACAGCCAGTCACCCTGATGAAGGTACTGGTTAATTTAAATATTAAAAGAACAGAGGTTGTTGTTTAGAAAAAGAAAAAGGGAGCAGCAAAAGCTGAGTTCTCATTATTAAATGCTCAATCAATTATCAACATTTCATATCTTATTAAAATTCACAATGTTGCCAAGTGCCTTTCCAAGTAAAACAGCTAAACCTTAAACGTGGATTTGAAATGCATGGGCCCACTTATACATGGATTTCCCTCCAATAAATATGCACAGTACTGCAAAGGTATTTTCTCTTTCTTATGATTTTCTTAATAGCATTTCTCTTCTCTAGCTTACTTTATTGTAAGATCATAGAATATATGTAGCATACAAAATATGTATTAATTGACTTTTTTGGGCAAGGTTTCTAGTCTATAGTAGGCTATTAACAGTTACGTTTTGGGGGAGTCAAAGTTATGCTTGGATTTCTGACTGTACAAGGGGTTTGGTTATTAACATCCCTAAACCCCATGTTGTTCAAAGGTCAACTGTATACATATTCTAAAATACATGTCTTCAAAGGCTGAGCATGCCTTACATTCATCACAGTAGCTGTTTCCACAGCAGGGAATGACAACGGCATCAGTCATAATGTCTTTGCAGATGAGACATAGCAACTCATCTGGGATAGGGTCGTCCTCTTCAGAAGATGAAGAGGGCTCCTCTGGTAAGAAAGGTGGCTTTTCTTTCTTCCCAATTGCATATGCTTCTCTGTAAAAGAAGATTTTAGCATTTTAACACTGTTAAGAAGGAAAAGTATTTCTAAGACATTACAAATTCTATTATATCCATAAAGGGAACATAATTCAGTACAATGCCTAATTAGTTGACATGAGTGTAATATCTTCCAAAATAAGGGAGCAATTATTACTCTCCATCTAACCAACAAAAAGACATAAAATTTCAACAAGTATACAAAAAGAAACAAAGAAATGCTATGAAAGTGGCTGAAAGGATCTTAGAATCTACAGCTCTAAGAAGTGAGGGCCAGAAGATAAAATTACACATTCAGTGCCACAAAAGGATTCGAATTTAGACACAGTAATACCTTGATCACATTTTTCTACCCTACCAGGTTTCTTAGGAGTAAAATAAATAAATAAATAAATAAATAAATAAATCCCTCCATAGTCTGACAGTCCTCAATACCTGTAAAGGTAATTACTGTCAATGCCATAATATGGGAAACTAAAATTGGTACAATTAAGGGGAAGTATGTCACCAACCACAATAATTAGTGGCCAGTGGTCTACTTATAATTAGTATTTTAAAAGAAATTTATCCATTTATAGTCCATTTTTACTTAAATGATTAGAATATGTCACAAAAATTTAAAGTAACACCTGCAGAAATGTTGGATATTAAATATATTAAAAAAAAAACCCAAAACACACTATTCTCAGACTCATCACCACTGCATCCAACACCCCCATCTTCTCTGTAATTAGGCAAACTTGTAAAACAGAATTCCTAGAGAAATTTCCTATCTCATTAAGGAACAGAGTGTGTTTATCTCAGCTAGACAGAGAAGGTACCTGAGGTGTGCTATTTGTGTTGCAGTTGCTCCATAGACATCACCACGATTCCAGAAATAAGTGTCAATTTGCTTATGCCCCACTGTTCCCAATTTGTGAAAGAGGAGTCTCCCACTGACCGAGAGAGAAAAGAAAAGGGGGAAAAAAAAAAAAAAGGAGAGGATAGAAAAAGAAACAGAAGAAGAATCTGAGTTGCTTATTAGTGGTGTTAATGGAGAGGGTGAAAATTTTAATTAAAATATTTGGGCTCCCATTTTCCCCAGCATTTGCTGGGTGTTTGGCATGTTTTATTTATTTATTTATTTTTTGGTATTTTACCATTCAAAAGCAATGAATTATTAACTCTGGTTCACAGGTGATGCTCATTTTTCCAACACAAACATCTATTTAAATACTTTATTTCTATATTTTATTAAAATGAAGCGGTCTGCTCTTTAATTGTGTATGTAAAAAATAATTTCAACCTAAAATTGGAAGCTTGTATGAAATGTCTGAAATAGAAACAGCATAACAGGCTGCTCTAAAATGAACCACAAAAATACAAGATGGTAACCGATAAAAACCAGATGGGGGTGAAGTTAGGAAAGTGAGCAGGGTTGGGAATTTAGGAAAACACTAATTCTTATCTGTGAACTAAAATGTTTACTGAATTATCTACTCAAAAACACTAAATCTTTTCAATCCCATTCTATGACATAGCCTTTTTCCTTGTCCTTCCCAGCTCACTACTACACTACTTTCAACAATGTAGCAAGAAGCTGAGGAAAAACTGTGTTCTTACATACAATACTTTTGTATGTCATTGAGAATAGGGACATCTTATTTTCTAAATTGAGATCTGTCAAGGCAACTTTACAATCCCCTGGAGGACCTGTTATAAATGAGCAGAGATGGCAAGTGGCAGTGGGCACGTGAGTGCCTAGACCACTCAATATAGAGATTCTTATGCACTATGAAGTTGTTCTCTAAAACAACACTTAATATTGTGTTGTGTGAGTTCACAGCTGTTGTGACAAAAAGGTAATTAGAAGCATTAGTAAGAGCACATACAAGGGAACTTATCTAGTTGAAACATTTCTCTAGGTTTTCATGTCTACCCATTTCATTAAAAATTAGCTCACAAAATTAAAATTGAAAACTCATTAAGAATAAGCATTAAGGTATAGCTTATTGTGCTAGAGATGGCCTGAACTAATGGTTTATAAAATAAACTGTAGTTTAGAATCTTAAGACTCACACAGCTTAGTGTTTCACTTCTTCTTGGCACTTACATTTACCTTGACATATTGCAGAACTTTTATTTTTAAGTCTCATTTCTCAAAACAATAAGATACCTGTCTTATTAACTTAAAAAATGCAAGTAGCATGTGAGCTTATGTGGCAGTATGTATGTGAATGAGGAAGAAAGCAGGGAATGACAGAATAAGAAAAAATTAAAAGATTATAATAGGAAAGTAGCACTCACTGGTAACAAAAGCCCCCAAACTCATTTTCAATATGCTTTAAAGGGAGCAGACTGCAGCTTCTCATTCTTAACACAGAAGTGGCCAAGTCCCAAGGTTCAAGACAAAAAAGAACACTACACCTGGGCTGACTGCAGTCCCCACAGACCCATCTAATCTGAATACTCACGCATCTATAGTTGGTATTGCGTATTTTCCAGTGTTGGTGAGCATTGCACCTTTCATGTTCGGATCTTTCACTTCCATCATGAAACTTCTGGGAATGCCAGTGCTCTTTTTAATCCTAGGACCAGATTCGAAATTCTTGTCCTTTTCAGAGACGAAAGAAGATGAAGAGAGAAATTTAACATTAGTTAACATGTAGTGTTTACTAACTACATATATTATTTAAATATGATTTCACTTAATCGTCACATCAGCCATTCACAGGCAAAAAGTAATAGGTTTAGAGAAATTAAATAACTTGCCCAACCTCACTCGGCTATAAAGTGACAGTATTTGAAGCCCGGCAATTTGGCTGCAGAGGCTGTGGTCATTTGCCATTGTACTACAGAAGGCAGTATTTACCAAGAAAAATAAAATAGCTAATAAACAACTGGAAGAAAAATAAGCTGTACCATGTTTTGTACTTTGGACTTACCCCATTTGTTGGACAATTCTTAATATAATGGCCAGGTTTACCACAGCGGAAACAGGTATAAGATGGAGGTGGTGGACCTAGAGGTTTCTTCATGTAACTGAAAGGGAGAAAAAAATTACATGTACACAAAGTCTTAAAAAAAATAAAGCCTCTGATTGGGGGAGAAGTCCACCCTGAAGTCCCTATTTGTATAAAATACTTATGAACTTACTTGATTGGGTCGTATTCATGGCCAGATTGCGACATCATTGCTTTAATTTTATCTTCTTCAGAAGCATTGGCTTCAGCCAGATTGGCAGTCTGTTTAACAGGTAATTATTTGACACACACATTAGAAACACATTTAAGACCACACAGCCAAAGACAACACCACTCATCCTGTAAAGAGCAGTATCTAATCTTGCATAAAAACAACTATTTACACATTTAACCCAGAGGAGGCACTGGGAATTCCTCAGGTGTTTGTCTGCGGGACTGGAGAGTCTTTCTGGGGGCACTCAAACCTTAGACCCTGTTTGTACCTTAAGATTTGTACACTTCTCCTCGTAAGAGTTAAAAACAGATTAAGTTTAGAAAAAAACACTTGATGTTTCCAATCTTACAAATAATTCAAATGTCATAGCACTAATACTATATTTTATACTTACAACTGGGGGATGGGGTTGGGGGTAGAATAACTAAACACATTATGCAACTGATATTAAAAATCAGAAGGCTCTTTAGGGAATGGTGTCAATTTCAAATTAAGTACAAAGCAAAGCACATGCAATGAGCTCCAAATTTTTATGGACTTCATCTTTAAGGTATATACAAGTATAGATATAAGCAGGGTCTAAGGGAGTTAAGTCCTAATAGCTTGAATCTTCAGGCATCTAGCACTCACATCAGTCATTCACTGGGCTTTTATCTTTACATTCATTCACAAAACAAGCAACCAGTTTTAACATTTTATTGTAATTTTGTATACAAAGAATGCTTAACATTAACAGAGCTTAGAACAGCAACATTTACAGAAAACTTGATTACATGTTGAACAACTAATTTGTTTGAACCCAAACATTAATTTACAAATAGTTAAAAAAAAAAAAATCCCCCAAACCTCCAAAACTCCCCAACTGCTTCCCACAGAGAAACAATGGTAGGAATAGGCCCAACCTCAAATATCCTTACAGTACATAAGAATTAAAACAGTAACCTATAAACTAAAGATGTTAATTCTATGCTAACCTACTTTGTATTAAAAAATTAGGACGACACTTTTAGCCCCTTTATATTCTAGACTTATCAATTCTAATGGTTAGTTTTCTCAGAAAAGGAACTAGGACATTTTGGGGCGAACATTCTAAGGGAAAAGGACATAACCTATAACAAAACCAAGGAAAAGAAGAATAGCACCAATCGAAAACCCATCAACTCATTAATTTTGGTTGTTAAATTTGGTTTTATATTTCTGATAGTAGGGGAAAAAAGGATTTCTGGAAAACTTCCTTTTTGGCCCTTAAAAACCTGCCTATTCTGTAATAATTGCCTTTTTTTTTAAAAAGTCATGATTTGCAAGCTAATTTATTATTTTTAAAAGTAGTCCATTACTAGTGCTTTCCCAAATCAAAAGTACACACTGTTAAGCAGAAAACGTAAGCAATCTTATAGCAAAACATGGCGTATACAATGATTTCTGGAGGTAACATTTTGCACCTCTGCCAAACAAACACATTGGTATATTCCTGCAAACAGCTTTGTACATCACAATTCATGTAGTCTGTGTTCAAACAAATTAGGTTGTTTAAAACTTTTTCTAATGCAGACAGACTACAAGTCTAGAGTATAAAGAAGCAATTGCATCACATTTAATATATTGACCTTCATGGGTTCAATTCAAATATTCAAGAAAGAAAGAACCATGCCATCGTCCATGTAAAGTAAAGTTTCTATTTGGCTGCTTAATTAAAGTCCACATAATTTACAGCCAAAACCAAGGAATTCCTCCAGAACTTTGTTAGTTTCCAATGTGTAATTAAACAAAATATATGAGGGGGGGAAAAGTATGAGTAGCTTCATTGTGTTTCTTCTGTCTTGAAGATGAAAATACTCCAAACATTGTGCTGAGGCTGAAAAATACTCCCCCTATCTTCTCAAAACCACAACTACTCTTTACAGGATAGTAATAATACATACAATGTTTTTACAAAACATCTCCACCCCCAACCCCTCCAAAACAATTGTTCCACATAAAAATAAGATGTTAGAAAAAGATTAATATTTTCAAGAATATATATATATATATATATACCTTTGTAAGCTGGGCCAGAGAAATAGATGCAGAAGAGTCATCAATCTGTTCACAAAAAATTAAACACACATTCAAGTTCCACACTGAAAACATCTAAAAGTGATCATTTAGTTCCACTGCCACTTAATGTTTAAATATTGGGCATTTTCTTAGAAGTATCCTAAGGAATGTTATTTTCCAAAAAGTGTTTTAAAGCTGAAAGTGTAGCTTACCCCGCCTTTCCCTATGTATTTTACACACAGTAATAAAGGCTAACAGTTGAGGGGGGGCTAAAGCACAATGGGAAAACGGGGTAAGGAAAAGTATATCACACAGGCACTCTGTTCAGGCAGGTGATTAAATTCTAAGAGTTCCATGTCTGTTAATGGTCTCTAAATTTGATGATGCTCAAGACAATGGACTCTAGGAGCAAGAAATTTTCCTAGAATGTCATTATGTAAATTGTAAAAAAGCAGATTTTTAAAGGCTCAGATAATCTTGAATAAAACATAATTGTGACTTCTGATCTTTTTTTAAGGATACACTGCTCAATCTTAGTAAGTTTAGTCTCCCATACTTCGAGTAACAAATAGCTTCTTGACGAAGAAAACACAACTTTATCAAGAGATGTTAAGCTAAACAGAAGGGGGAAACCAAAGGTCCCTGAGGCCAGGGCAAACAGAGCCTGTTCATATGAAGATGATTTTAATATGTAAATCCAAGAAAATTAATCAAAGGGAGCAAGTATTAGAAATGACAGATATAAGGGGGGTTAAAAAAATGTGTTTTCAAATGTGACATTCTTAAATTTTTCATTATTTGGTTCCCTGACATGATTTTAATATCAGCTTTTAAAAAGTATATATGTATGTACATATATGTACATGCACACACATATATATTTAGCACATAATTGTGAAGATATAATTTCCCTACAGCTGTACCAAAATGGAAGTATTACCTTTTTATCTTTCTATGTTATAATTCTCTCACGCATTATTGGTTATAATTCTAGTTTAAAATGGAGAGAATATAACAAGATATCTGAATCAAAGAAGAAAATAAAAAACAAAAGGAAGTCTTCATCAGGTATTTTCCAAGTATTCCAGAGAACTCAAGAGTATTAAAAGTAGCATGATTTTTTTAAGCATCCCCAAAAGAAATGTAGCAAGTTTCAATATGAAGTTCTTAGCACAATGCCCACCACAGGAGAAATTCAATAAATGCAGCTTATAAATGGTTAAATTTAAAATACAGCTTATAAATATCTTAGGATTTTAAAAGTTAGTTTGATAGGATATTATTATTGAGATGCTTAAATAAAGGTTCTTAGTTCTATGCTGAGGGACTCTAAAGAGTTCGTAATGCATGAATCCCACATTCCTAATACTCAACCATATAATCCACCATTGGGTCCTCAACATTGTCCAGCTCTTAAATTTACTTTCTTAATGGAACTAATCTCAAGGGGCAAGTTAAAAAAATTTTTGGAAAGAATTTACAATATCCTATTTTTAGCCAGAATTAACCCAGTCAAATCTATTTAAAAGAGGGTTACATTTTATATCAACTAGGAATTGTTTGAATTTAAATAACAAGAACTAAATAAAACTGTCACCCATCATCTATATACTATACATGCTTCTAATCAATGAAACAAATAACCTTTAAAACAGTCCTTTACTACCTCGAATATGATACTGATCATTTCCTTAAAAAGAAAGTAAATCAGTCTTACTGCTGGAACTGAAAAACTAACATTTTGGTTCATCTCACTCTAACACTTAAAACATAATGTCTTTTTGTTCTTATGCCAGGCTTTCTTGTCCTCTTGTTAGCTTTCTTCCAACCTATTAGTAGTATTGGATATTTATTGGGTTGAAAGTGGTTTCAAATATTCAATGGCATCTAAATAACTTTCTTCCAACAAATAATCACCATAGCATCTAAATATTTTATAATTCACAAGGAAGTCAAAAATGTACCACAAATTTAGAAGGGTATCTAATTGTATTCTACATATAGTAAGGCACAAATAACTGAGAACTGCTGACAAGGAATGGTTTAAAAATGACTAAAAATTTATATGTTGTCAACATCAATAAACAACTCTCAAATACTATTGATAAAAACAAATTCTGTCACATTAAGTCTTCAAAACAACTGCTTGATGCATACTGTGGATTATCATTAAGACACCTCCCCACATCTAATTTGCGGTCTTGCTTCCGGGAGCAAGAATCTAAAATCTTTCAGGCTAAATACACTTGGTTGAAATTAAAGGATCCTAACACAAAGTAATTCTGATGTTTAGTTAGTAGAAAGAGCACCCAGTTTTAGAGTCTCAACATGGAAGGACAACTAAGTAAACAAAGCTGAAGAGTACAGACAGAAATAGCCAGCCATCTTTGATTAGAGATGACCAAGTTACCAAAATGTACATATATTCACTTCTACTAATCAGAATGTAAAAACCTGGTTTAGTGATTTTATCTTACTTGGTTTTTGGAACAATACATGTGATTGTTAAGTCTCCTAAGATGGGAACAAATAACACTTGTTGAAGCTATTCTCTCATCCTAAATGTCAGCAAATGTACCCCAAGCAAATAAATGACGGGGATATTGTTATCTAATGTCTCCATTTCAGATAATTCTACCTAAAAAATTAAAGCCACTTTTAAAGTACTAAAAAAAACCAAAAAACAAAAAAAACAAAAAAACAAAACAAAAAGAAAGAGAAACCTAAATAAGCGTAAAATAAACTGCTTCTTTTAAGTGTAATACAGACATGCCAGGGAACACACAAGGCTAAAAGAATGTTAACTTTATTTATGAACATGTGATTTGTGTTTATACACATGCTAATAAACAAAAAGGAAATAACTGTTTTCAAGAAATAAAAGTTCATCTGAATTAGTTTAAATACTATATAAAATGTACTTTATACAAAATGTATTACATTAACTACTACAGTCACCAGGATAGTCATCTATTTTGTGCTAGCATTTGGATACATTTTTAAAAAATCAGTTTTAAACCAATCACCAGCAAAACAGAAACTTGGACAGTTTTTACAGCATTATGCTTAAAAAAACAAAACCCCATATACCCCAAAAGAGGGGGGGCACCCCAAACACTATGAGTTTGGAATCACTGTATTTAATTCCATGGGAACTAAAGGCCATATATACTTTAGAGAACAAGTCCAAAGTTCAGATTTTCTATGTTATCATGTTTAAGATTCAATGATTCAAGGTTAGTGAAATGCCTAATACACAATTCAAGATCAGTATTTAAAAAGGATAAAGTGAAACAGCAAGCAGTACCCTTGAATTCTAAATGAAGATTTCAGACATCTTGTGTATAAATCAGCCTGAGCAGTCAAATGTTTAGAGAACCATCCAATTTACAGAACCAATTACTGCAGACCTGTGTTTAGAAACAGATGCTTCACCCCACAACTGAGGACTACTACTAATTACTAGCTCAAAGTCAAAATGGTGTCATACTTCAAGTTAATCTGTGATAAAATTAAGATGTTACCCTGGTTAAAGGGAGTTACCTTTGATAAGGTACAATTAGAAATTAGGTTATTATTTAATGAGAAAGAGGGAAATATTTTAATTTGGACAACTCAACAAACTGGAACTGAAAGACCTTAAAGTTTGAAAACAATGTACCCAATTGTATAAAATCATCAAAATCATTGAGGAGACATTGATATCCTAGTAGAGGGCACAATTTCAGGTTTTACTTTAAAGTAAGGACAGAAACAAAGAATAGGAGCTCAAAATTGCCAAATAAAGAAAAACTAAATATTAAAGCTGCATCAATGGTCTCTAGAAAGCTTTCTTCTTTGATGTGTCTGAATTTGGAGAAAGCATCAAATTTTAATATGGAGCTTTGCATGTTGCTAACCCCCCTTTAAAAGCCATCTATCAGGCAGAAAAAAATAACCTAACAAAAACTAAGTGATACAACGTGAAAATGGCAAAATATACATTCCAAACATTTTTTATTGCAAGAAACAAAAAGCACACAACAGCCTGTACATACATACAAAATACTAACTATAGACAGACAGATGCAGAACATGTTATCATGTTCAGTAATGTAAAACCTACATGATCTAAAAAGGATCATACATTAACTGTACAAC
This sequence comes from Lasiurus cinereus, assembly GCA_011751065.1. Lineage (NCBI taxonomy): Eukaryota > Metazoa > Chordata > Mammalia > Chiroptera > Vespertilionidae > Lasiurus > Lasiurus cinereus. The sequence goes on from JAAGEH010000024.1 coordinate 4,047,156, forward strand.
ACAGTGTCATACAGGGTTGCTATCATTTAATACGAAACAGTGTTATTGGGGCACAAATTACCCATTTCTACAAAGTAAATGTGCAAATTATGCCACATATATCCAGATTCAACTGAGCTGTCATCAAAATACATTTTATTTACAATATGTGCTATGATCAGTTGGATATTAAGGTCTAATATGATTTACTTCACTGCAACATTATAAAGGTAAAAGCAATGTGTAGAAAAAGTGTGAGATTGTGTTTTTACATACTGCTTTTGAAGTTCCCATCACTGGTTCAGTTCGACTTCTAAAAAACAAAAACAAAAATAACATTAGCCCTATAAGCAGCTATTTTGAATTTTTATCTCTATCACACTTTTGCAGGACAATTTTCCTTTGGGACAAAGGTTTACAAATAGCCAATTTCCAAAATAATATACTACTTTAATTAATCTTTACCACCTTTGAACACTATTAGTTTAAGATGCATTTGTGATTAAAAAACACACACACACACACACAAAACAAAAAACCTACTCTGGAGGTCTGCTAGACCTCTAGAATCTTTCAGGCAAGATGGATGACATTTGAGTTAAAATATATTCATTAGAATAAGGATCTGAAAAATGTAAGTATGAGACAGCTATTAAGACAATGTCCCATATGACTGCAACATCTGACAGTCCACCTCTGTAAACTCACATGACTTTTGACTTATTGCCACTTAGAATAATTGGGTCTATTAAGAACTAATTTATATAAAACTTTTCCCCCGTTCTTAATAGGAAGAGATGTAAATTTCCACACATCAGATTTTCTTAACATTTGTAATTTGGATCTCTAAGAAATTGTTGTGCTCCAAAAACTGGACTTCAAATCCAGAAAGAGGTTGATATTACTTTAATTTTTTTTTAATTTAAAAAACACTTTCTTTGATACTAAAGTTGCTTTAAAGTTTGTGTACTATTGGATAATTACTATCATTTTTAAAAAAGTCTCAAAAACAATTACCAAAGGTTAAAAAAAGAATTATAAATTCCAGAAAAATACAACATAGTTTGACAGTATTTTAGTCAAAAGAATGAATTAAATGGTTATAGATAATTGGATAAATTAATTTTTAAAGAGCACACAAACCCCAAAAGAAAAATTGTTTTAAAGCCTCACAGGAAACAGGCCATATAGTCTTTATATGCTTAGTTTTTAGTTTTTGTTTATGCTGTCTGGACTATTCAGAAATGAGTAGAACCTGAAAGGAGTTTCTAAGTTTGTGCATGATTTGGAAGTCCTGAGGTAAAAATAAAGTTTTCTTTTTTAAAATATCTGTTCAACAAACTCATGAGGCATTTTAGCAGTCAAATATATTACAAAGGAAATCATATCCATAGTGAACTAACATGCAATTCTCTTAACAGCCAACTTATATTTTTATGTACTCCAAATAATTCCCTAAGAATTTTTGTATAAAAAAATAAATCTAAAACTCAATGTTTTCAAAAGGTACTTGGTAAATTAAAGTGTAATTTCACACTAGATTCTAGGAATTAATTTTTTCCTTATAATTTCTTAAGATTATACAAAAAACACATAGTTCACTTGGTATTTACAGCAAAAAAAAAAAAAAAGTAGTCAGTCTTTTAAGTTGTTATTATACAGAAGATATTATACAAAAGGACTTCCAAATGGAATGGAACTTTACAGTAAACAATCAGAATAATCTGTAAGAATGAATACTTGCCCACATGAAGTGAAGCTCTAAGAAATGATTGTACCTCAATTCTAAGGACACATTCCATTTCCAAGCCTGATAAATTAGCAAATTCAAGAATTTTTTCATTAACTAAAAGCAGAATTTGCCAAAATTATAAATAAGGTTATCTAACTCCTAAGGGGAAATCAATACCCTTTTAATAGCCTATGTTGCCCCTTGGCCTGTTTGGTTCAGTTGCTGACTGGGTGTTAGGTGGTGCACCAAAAGGTTGGCAGCTTGACCACAGGTAGACAAGACAGCATGCTGGAGGCAACAGACAGATGTCGCCATCTCCCACCCCCCCAAACCAATTAAGAAATCTTTAAAATAAACAGCCTAAATTGCTGTGCTTTTCACATATTATGATTTTGCTATCATCATTCAAATAGCAAGAAAGCCCTAGCTTGTTTGCTCAGTGGATAAAGTGGCCTGTGGACTGAAGGGTCCCAGGTTTGACCCTGGCCAAGGGCATGTGCGGGCTCGATCCCAGTAGGCAACATGCTGCTGAAAGCAGCCGGATCAATGATTCTCATAATTGACTTTTCTCTCTCTCTCTCCCGCCCTCCCTTCTCTTTGAAATCAATAAAGAAATATATTAAAAAAAATAAAAAAAGTAAGTTAGCAAGTATAGAAAGCTTCAAGATATAAAATGTTAACCCTGCCTCCTTGTTAAGCTCTAGACTAGTCCTAAAGTATGTATTACTGTTTTGGTCATTTACCAATAATGGTCATTTACCATCTACCCAGGCACTGTTTATTCATATCCCTATTTTATTTTAAAAACTCTTAAGGTATAGACTTTAAGTAACTTACCCAAAGTCACAAATTAATGTGAAGCAGTAAGTATAGTCAAACCTAAATTTTTGCTCAAAAATCCTATAAACTATCTAGTATCCCGACAAACCCCTTTTTGATGAGGAGCTAAATGTTGGCATTTAATAACCTTGATGTTGACAAAATATTTAGCACAGATTTCTTAAGAAACTCATATACATTTAATTAACAGTAGGTGGAAAAAATAAAGGGTAGAGGCAAAGAAGGGTAAAGAAATACTTGTTCACTATTTGAACATCATTTTGTCTTTCTAAATTTTATCTATGTAGAGCAAAAATCTTCCTAATGGTGCTTACTCCTAACTACAGATTAAGTTAATCTACCTGGGGGAAGAAATCAGGAAAAACAAACCAATCATCACAGTTTTAATGATTGAGGAGATATCAGAGGTTTGGTTCTAAAACATCCCTGGTTCTTTCTCATACCAAGTCTATTATTTTGAGAACTTAAATACGTGAAATTGATACTTACATAACATACGTCTTGCTTGTAGATTTAACACCTCCAATAGGAATTCTTCTAACAATTACAGATGAATTCTTAGGAATCAGAGCATTATCATCAGTATATTCTGTAAATAAATGATAGAAATGAATTTCTATTTGGGGATTTGGGTTAAGTCACAGTCCTCAAGAATTAGAGGACTTCAAACACGAGTTTTATGGGAAATAAACTTAAATGTAAAAGAGCATTAATAACTATGTATTCCTTGCATCTGGATTACCGATACGTGTACTGTCAGAAAAAATATCCAAAGCCGTTAAGGGACTTACTTCTCTTCAAAGGACACCAAATAGTCAACTGGTTCTTGGCTCTGGCAGGCCCACTTTTGTGGACCCCCAAATTTCAGTTAATTTAGCCACTAATGCTGAACATCTGAACTATGAAAAAAGCTATTATTTATAACAAATAAATTCTGTTCTCCTAGCCCTAAACATAATTACTGGGGGAAAGAGACTAAAAATTTAAATTGCTGTGTTTAAATAAAGACAAAAGGGTTTTGTAATAAAGAATTAAGTGGAATGCAACTTTGAATAGAATGCTGATTCAAGGAAGTAACTGACATTTGAGATTTAAAAGATTGAGAGGTCAGCCAGATGTGCAAAAGACTATGTTTCAGACAGAAAGGAAAGCACTTGGAAAAAAAACAAAAAGGTCAAACAGCTGAAGAAATGAAAGAAAACAATGTGAAATACAGGCAGAAAGGTACTAATCATACATTGATTTATATTTTGTTTCTAAATACAATAGAAAGTTATTGAAAGGTTTTAAACAAGAACAATGAAAAATTTTAAAAAAATAAAATAACTGTTATCTAAGTGGAGCATAAACCCACAGAGAAATAAAAGTAGATACAGGCTAACTAATAGGGCCACTGCTGTGCAGTCCAGGTAAAAGATAAGGATGGTCTGGGTTGGGATATGAGAGAGAAATTGAGTCAGAATGTTTGAGGCAGAACTGCTAGCTAAGGCTTGTAGATGAATTGAATTGGGATTGGGGGGTGGGTGGGAGGTTGAAGGAGAAACAAGAATTGGGCATGAAATTCTGAGTTCTTGGTTTAAACTGGATGAACAGTGTGATGTTAATTCCTGGTAAGACAAATGGGAAGATTAGTGAATCCTATTTTTCTACTCTTTGAACTATTATTGCAATATTTCTCTAAGAATAACATTTAAAGGATAAATGGACTAATGAATTTAACTATGGTAAAAAGAATTGCTAAGGAACTAGTAAAATTACCAAAAACAAAAATAATCCAAAACAGGGAGAAGGATGAAAAAAATGTACTCAACTCCCTTAATCATACAGACAGACATTAGGGTTTATTCTGTTAAGGTTATGAGTTTACTTGTTTCACAGAAGTTACCACCAAGTGACTGACTTCCAATTATTTCAAGTTTGTCACATATCTAAGCATTTTCCAATATATATAAATGATATATGTATAATATATAAAATAATATATTACAGTTCTATTCTTTTAAATCATAGCACTATTGGCATTTCCTGTTATGAACTAAGTTGTTCAGGAAAGGGTTATTTTCAGTGTATTTCAAGCAGTAGGCTGTATCTTACAGGTATTCAGTTAGAATGATGCAATTTCCTAGATCCAGGAATACCAATGTAAGCCTATCATCTTGCATAGTTTATGACAGTTCCAGATTCTAAGCAAGCTAAGAAATAATGGGAACAGAGATGTAAAATCTTTAAAAAGCAAATTCTAGAATCAAAACTTGGTATCAAACACCTGACAGTTTCTGAATGTGTACCAACTCTCAAAAGTGTTCAATGGGGGAAAAATAGCAAATGTGTTCACAGTAGCTTTCTAGGACAATTAATTTAATCTACAAAGTGCTGTGTCAAACTAAAAGTTAGGTGTCCTAACACCAGACAATGTAACTGACCTTTTAATTTTTATGTACCTGAATTACATCAATGACTTTATACCTTAAGTAGCCTGTTAACTTCAAAACTTTCTACACACCAGGATAATTTTTAATCCAAAAATATGCACATCATGGATGCAATGAAAAACAAGAGCCTTTGAGAAATGAAGGCAAATGTATAATAAGAGTATTTTAAAAATACTTCACCCTCAGCTTCCAAATCGTTCGCAGTAAGTTCAAATTAAGGGTTGTGCGTGTGTGTGCAGAAACATAGGTAAATAAGTTATATAGTTAAATTATATAGGAAAAACATACAATCTATTATGAAGCTATAAGCACTTATTCTGTACTCTTTAATTCACTGGATGGTGCTAAAACTAAAAGGGACTCCTACTCAGCTGTCTCGTGACACTGGATGCTATTTCCAATAAAAACTCATTAAGTGACTGTCCTCAGCACTACAGTATTTCTCCCCTAACGTGAGCATTGCAAACAATGCACACTTCCTTCCCTGGAGCTCTTTCTCTTAACCAATCTAGTATCAAAGCTCTCTCTGGTAAGGACAGTTTACACAAATATATAAAATAAACATGCTGTTGGGCAAAGAAAGCATTCCCCTCTCAGCATTTATCAAAATAAAGTACCACATAATTGCCTGGCTTAGAAAAAAAATAGTCACAAAAGTCTTAAATTTTGAACAAGAATTCCATCGCCTTGCTCCATCAAATTTATTCCAGTCTAACAAAGTTGTCTTCAATTATTAGGTGGAAAAGATGAACAAAGTCTAGCCCCAAATTATTAAATTGTGTAATATTGCAATAAAATATGAAGCTTGCATAGTATCCAATGATTAAAACTGACTTAATATTCTTTAATTCCATCTGTATTGTCTTTCATTCATAAATACCATTCCCCTATCAAGATGGCCTGAAATTCTAATAAAGTCACCTGTTCTGTACTTAAGGAATGTTTTGGTGGCCTTAAAGAAAAAGTAATTCACTTAAAAGTATTTTCTTGAATATTTTTAAAAGCTGTTTTTCAAACCTTTGTGACCACCAGTTTTCCCTTTCCTAAGTACAGAGATGCTACACATAATTACAATTACCATGGCATCACGTGAAGTGTCCCTTAACTATGAAACTATTTTTTAAAGGGTGAAAACAGAACATTCTTGCACACATTATCACGTGAATGAGTAAAATTCTTTCTTAGTGAATATTTTTGAGTTATGATTGCCAATAATGCTGTTCCTTAACACAATAATACAATCATACTTAATATCGGATGTAAATGGAAACAGCTCTTTACCAATACAAGGCATTCTATCTACCAAACAACAGGCTACAATTGGGGGACTCCTCCCCTCCAATTGCAATTAAAAGAACCCTGTTACCATAAACCAAATTTAGTAATAAAAAAAACCCTAACCTAATTAGAACTTCGCTCTATTTCTTCTGATGCCATCAATAAAAAAATGACTGACAAACTGAAAACTACAGATCAGCATTATGATACTGGAAAAAAAAACAAGTTCAGAGTCAGAATCTGAAAGGGTCATTTGTCACATTTTCAGTCTCTACTGTTAAACTCTCAATAGTATTTAAAAAAATACATATAGAGTAGAGTACAATCAGCGGGTTACTGGTACTCTCATATGGCAGCAGCCTACTGTTTTTCAGTATCCTAATATCAACAACACTATGTCAAGTCAGCAAAACTTCTTTAAAAGTCCGTTTTTTATATTTAGTAAAAATGAACGAAGCACAGCCACTTAATTACTGTATTACTCATTCTGAAACTTGCACTCAAAACTAAAGCAATTCCAATGTTGAAGACTGGCTGGATTAAATCCTCCAAAATACTAAAGTGAGGCTCTCTTCTCTACAATAAAGACAATTCCAAAATTAAAATAGACAGGCAGGAGAAGGGAGAAAAGGACCTAAAATTTGCACGCAACAGTTAGGTTAGAAAGTTAAAGTAACAGTGGGGCAAGCTCCCGAAGAACCCCCATCCTCTCCCACCACACATTTGAGAGGATTAACCTGTCACAGATCCCCGTCTGCAGAGAGCAAATACAGCCCGTTCAACTCTGAGGCCGAATGCTACCACCTCTGGCTGTCCCGCAGCCTCAGAAAGACCCACAAGAGCCATTGTGGCAGTTAGTCTTCGTCTGGGAGCCTCCCAACCGGTCTGTCTCCGCGGCACCGAGTCCATGTGCTCTTACCTTCCTTGGTCTGCGCGTTGGTGATCTGCAGGTCGCAGTCGGCAGCTTTCAGCTTCTCTCTCCCCATTATCTGCTTCTTTAGGTCGCAGAGGGAGATGTGGAGCCCATCAAAGGTGACGGTGTCATAGTTGAGTTTGGAAGAGAATTTATAATGCACACAGGACATGGTGCCAAAGGACTCCTAAGGTTCGGCGAGGAGACGTGGACACGCTCAATATATGTATATTTATAAACTTAAGAGCAGAATATGTACATACACAAAACACTCACAAGACACCGAAGGACCGAATGCCTCGGATTAAACACCCCCTCCCCACAGCAGGGGCGTGAGAACCGCAATCCAGACCCCGACCTCGGAAATCACTTCATGTGCAGGAGGGCGGACGAGGGCGGGAGGGCCAGGGGCTCCGCCAACGGGCACCGCGTCACCCGGCCGGGTCCCCCTCGCTCATGCTAAGGGCCGGCAGACGGTGCAGTCAGTCGCGGTCAGTCCACACGTTAAAAGTCCGAGTGACCCAGCGGGGTCAGGGGTCCATAGTGCGGCCGCACCTCCCGGTGGCTCTCTCCGTGGTTTGGGGTGACCCGGGCCCCGCGAGAAGGCCGAGGGGAGAGGGCCTAGGCCCGCAGTCCACCAGCGGCCTCTCGCCTCCTCCTGGCTTGCGGACGACCGGCGTGGCTCCCAGGCCCAGGCCCAGGCCCGCCCCCCCCCCCCCACGCCCCGGCTCCGGCTCCCCGGAGGCCTCGGCGCCGCGGCCTAGGCCCAAACGCGCGGTCGGCGGCGAACAGGCCTTCCTTCGCAGGTCGCCGCCACCCCCCGCCGTCGCCACCAAGCCGGCAGCGGGCCTCCACCGGGCTCCGGGCGCGGCCTCACCACCCGGGCCCCGCCGGCGGCCGGGGGGCTTCGGTGACCTGGCGGCGCCGCCGCCGAGGCTCCGGGACACTTCCTCACGCCGAGTGCTCCGCGCTTCTCTCGCCTTCCGCTCCCGTCGCCTCTAGGCCCAGAACGACGAGAACACGCCCGGAAACCGCTGGGCGAAGACGAGGGCTTCCTTTCTGTCCCGCCCCGTGCCGCTCCCAGGCCCTCACTAGGAGCCGGCGACACCTCCAGACCAGGCACTATGGCGGACGCGGCCAGACTCCAAGCGAGTGCCCACTCCGGGGTCTCTTAAGCAGGAACTGCACGGGCGGCGCCTGCGGGCGGGGCCGGCGTGCGCGCGTCGGCGGCGAGGGGCGGGGCCCGCGGCGTCACAAAGCGCACTCTGCCCACGTGACCCCGCGCTTTGTGACGCCAGAGCGCGGAACCGGAGCCAGCCGAGAGAGCGGAAGAAACCATTGGCCTCAAAAAGGAGGGGGAGACAGGAAAGAGGGCCGACTCATAGGGCGGTTCTGGAAGGGGAGCTCAGATTTCAGCATCTATTACCAGAATAGTTTGCACCACAAAGTGGGGTTCCGAGGGATGCCCGGGTAACTTTCCTTGCCTACAACCCGCAACTTTTCCGAGCCTCCCAATTTAAGTAATTACGGTTGCTATGCAAGCACCCCCTAACAGCTTTCCTATAAACTCGGTACCCTAAGATATTCTTATGGAAATTATGAAGCAGCCCCAGGGTAGAAGTCATAACCACTACCATACATTTTGGGGGGACACCCTGTATTTTGGGAGGTGAGTACACAATGCAAGATTACAGGTGTGTTATAGATCTGTACACTTGAAACTGATGTCATTAACCACTGTCACCCCAATTAATTTAATTTCTAAAAATTTCCATTAAAAAATTATACTTGGCCCTGGCTGGCGGCTCAGTTGGTTGGAGTGTCATCCCGTACATGAAAAGGTCATGGGTTCGATTTCTGGTCAGGGAACATACCTAAATTTTGTGTTTTATCCACTGTCAGGACAAGTATGGGAGGCAGCCAATTGATGTTTCTCTGTCTTTGTTTCTGTCTCTCTCTCTCTCCCTTCCTTTCTCAAAAAAACAACAACAAAACAATAAAAACATCTCTTCTGGTGAAGATTTTTTTTAAAAAATGGTACTTGGTTTACTGGGTTGCTATGAATTAAATAAATGAGTACATTCCCATTATTTAGGACCATGCCGGGTACATGGTTCAGTGTGTGTCAATAAATGTGGTTCAATCAATGTCAGTTTAACACCAACAATAAACCTGAAGTGGTCAGCACTACCATTATCTCCAATTTTTAAACGAGGGAATGAAAACTAGCAATCATGAACTTTCTGAATTCCCACAATCAGGGCAATACCTGTTCAGTGGGAGGTCCGAAATCTCATTTCTAATTATAAAAGCCGGGAACTGTGCCAAGAATCCCCTCAGTGGATTGGAATATTTTCCCTTGGAGCATGGGGGTGTTATCACATCTATAAAATTCATAATATAATAAAATTACATTCATAAACTGTAACACTCACTATCACTTACAATGTATGTTCCTCTTCCTCGCTGAGCCAGTCACTGAGAACAAGGTCAGAAAGCCCAGGGGTGGCCAGATTTGCTGGGACTTCCAAATCCCCACTCCAAATTCCCTCTGAACTTGGTTTAAATCAATCAGCATCTTGTCAGAAAAGTCTTCCTAAGGCGACCCTAACTACAATTGAAATAGAGACAGACTAGGAAACAGGGCAGGCAGCAGTCATCTACTTTGAGAGACTCCAACATTTGCTGTTTGACCTCCAGAAAGGAAGTAACGTAGCTTCTCTGGCCTTGGTTTCCTATCATGTCAGTCTCATGGGCCCTGTGTAGCTGCGCGCAGAAGCGCCCAGTGGTTGGTTCATATTCTGCTGCTGCTGTCTTGGCATTCCTCATCATTTTCATTTTCATTTCGCCCTGAGCCCCACAAATTATGTGGCAAGTCTTGGTCAAATAAGTGCCTTCCTCGAAACAGAAGAGGGGTTGGGGACGGGGCATGGGAGATGACACTTAGTGGGCACAGTTTCAGTTTTGCCAGATGAAAAAGTTAGACCTTTGTTGTACCAAAAGGTGACTATATTTAACGCTACACTTAAATTGAGCTGTACACTTAAAAATGGTTAAGATGGTCAATTTTATATATGTGTTTTTTTAAAAAAGGACAATACAGACTCCCCAATGCCTTTTTAAAAAAATATATATTTTATTGATTTTTTACAGAGGAAGGGAGAGAGATAGAAAGTCAGAAACATCGATGAGAGAGAGACATCGATCAGCCACCTCCTGCATGCCCCACTGTGGAGATGTGCCCGCAACCAAGGTACATGCTCCCAACCGGGATCGAACTTGGGACCTTTCAGTCCACAAGCCGACGCTCTATCCACTGAGCTAAACCAGTCCCGGCCCCAATCCCTTTCTGATACGCTTATGAAGACAGTTCCCTGGCAATGCCTGGTGCAAAAGCACCACTGACGTGCTGTTTGGGAAGTAAATCAACACTTCCCAAACTGGCCAGTGTTGCAGTTGTCTCTTTGAGGTGTTTCCCAGGTGCATAAACATAACATCACAAACTATGGCTGTCATCCACCACGGCTACCTTTTCACCACGCCCTCTGCCATGCAATCTTCCACTCCTCCCGAGAATGGATAGCTCCACTGCCATCCCTATTTTATAAGCTTGGCAACAAGGTTCAGAGAGGTGAAGTCACATGCTTGAGGTCGCACAGGAGCCTGGATATGAAATGGGTGTGCCAGCTGGGAAGGGCATTCCCCCCGCACTGACTATTTTATGGCCAAAGAGGAAGCGGCTGCCCCTCTCTGGGTGCCAGGAGCAAAGCTGGCCCACTGTCTGCTCACTCTCCCCGTCCCTTCTTATCCTCGGTTATCTCTGATCTCCTGCTTTTATTTGTCTCTATTTCTAGATTATGTTCCAGGAGGGCACAGACCTCCTCCTCCTCCTCCTCCTCCTCCTCCTCCTCGCTGTCTCTGGCACCTGGCAGGCACTGGGGCATGTGTGTGGAGCCCGGAGGACTCTTGCTCAGTGTAGGTCTGGCTCCTGCCTGGTAGATGAAAGCAGGCAGAGGCCTTGAATCTCCCTTGTACTCCGGAGGGTTCCTGGAGGATGTGCAAATGGGGTGCCCTTGCTTACATTAGGCCTCTGCTCAGGCTTGCGCACTCCTGTGCCCACAATTCCTGGCCCTGGTTCTGTGCTGTCGCCTGCATCCTGCACTACCTCCTTCATCCTGACCTGTGAATGAGGCGCCGTTCTTCTCCATCGGGGCACAGAGAGCCCAAGGTCACAGCTGGTAGTGATGGAGCCAGGCTTCACCTCAGTGGAGAGCTTCCCTTCCCTGCCAGGCCCCCCAGTGGCGTTGGTCCCACCTGTTGATATACATGGCCTTCAGTTTGCTCCTGGAGAACACTGGATGGGGGGAAGGAGGTAGGAGGGAAGCATTCATTCATTTCATAGGACTCATTGAGTGCCAGCATGTCCCTGCCTTGGCAGGGCACTCAGTGCAGCAGTGCACATGTGGGCCAGGTTTCTGCCAGCCTGGAGCTTCCTTTAGGGAGGGAGAGACTCGAGAAGCAGCTAGACAAGCAAGGCAAGGACATGGCTGCAGAATGCGCTAGTGTTATGAAGAAAGTGAAGTAGGGCGGGGGAGGGGATAACCTGGATTGCCAGGAAGGGCCTCTGGAACTGGCACTTGAATGACAAGAGGTGAGGTCCTAGGGAAGGACGTTCCTGGGTGGGGAGAATGACAAGTACAAGAGTGTGGTGTGACAGGGCTTGCACCAGAAAGGCAGGGGCCAGATCCTGTAGGATTAGTGAAGCCACTGGAACAACTTTTGACTTGAGAGAGCAATATTCTAGGAAAGCATGACCCTTCGGGATCACCCTATGTTAATGTTCTGGGAAATGTGAGAATGGGGTGGGTGGGTACCATGGCTTCTTAAACACAAGTTACTGCTGAGCCATAATGCCCTTCCTGGAAATTGAAGAGGCCGGGAGAACATAGGGTGCCAGGTGCAGTTTGTTTAAAAGGCAGAGGTGCGGTGACACATACCATGCATGGCTCATAGCGTCTTCCCCAGGGTCACATGACCAGGACTATGGCTTCAGACAGGCAGGGAGAGATGGGCCCCCAGGCAGACCCTGCAGCTCCCACAGCCCATTCTCCCTGCTACACAGGCTGGGGACAGGTCTGTCAGGAATGGGTGGAGGGTGACCTTGACAATCTCGGCCTGCGACTTGGCAGAGGGCCCACAGGGCCTGCAAGGAGAAGCCCTCCGCTGTGAGGCAGGGAAAGGGAGACTCATCCAGGCTGGGCTTGTTCCAAATGCAGAGGCCAGAGGGTCTGCCTCCACAGGCTGCGTGGGGTAGCTCTCAGGCACAGTCAGGGTTAGGAGCCACTGTCTTCTTGGTGGCGTGCAGCTAAGTGCACAGGGGCAGGCCACATAGCAGCCTTAGTTCAAATCCCGCTCTGCCTCACGAGACACAAGAGGCTGAAAGTCACGTGAGCTCACTGTGCCCAAGTTCCTCACCTCACAATGGAGCCCTTAATAATAGCACCTCCATCACCCGCTATTCCAGGGAACGGGACCCCGAGAGCACCACCCGGAGTGCGACATGGGCTGTCCTTGTGCAATTCCACTGACCGGGAAGAGCATGGTCAGGATCAGATTTACCACCCAGAGCTGAGCTTTAGGGACCTTTCTGAGGATATACTGAAAGTACTTTATTTGTGAAACAAAAAGACAAAGCCACACCTCCTCCAAAAACCCCTTGAGCTGGGAGACAGGAAGCAGGAACAATGCCGTTCTTGCAGGTTGTCCTGAAGGTGCAACCTGGCAGGGAGAGGCTGAGGCAAAATTCTGGGCACAGGCACCCATCAGCCAGACACAAGCCACAGCTCTAACCTTGGGAAAATGAGCATCTGAAGCTGCAGGCGCAGTCAAGCCGGGCAAGTGCCAGCGGGATCAAGGGACAGCCCTGGGAACGTGTCCTGTTTTCAAAGGTAGGACAAGTCCGGGCGTGGGGGCAATGTGGTGGTGGGGAACTAGAACTCTGCTAGAATACTACCTGGCTTTACTGGCCCGAAGAACCTGAGGACTGGGCTGCACAAACACAGCCTCTGGAGACTGAGGGGGCGGGGGGCGGTTTCCTGGAAAGCAAGGTCCAGAGAAAGGAGCCCCAGACTCTCTCTGGGACATCTGCCCACATCTCTGGCAGCTCAGTAGAGGAGCTGGCTTCCGGCACCCGCACGCGGTATGCACAGGAGGGGCGGAGTGGGGAGTGGTCCTGCGTGCAGCTCTTAGCCTAGGCAGCTGCCTGCTTAAAAAGGGAACAAGACAAGCTGCCAGGTCCTGGTAGGATATGAATAGGTAATTCAGTGCATGGCATAGTAACAAACAGTGCTTTCAACATATATATATATATATATATATATATATATATATATATATATACACACACATGCATATATACATGCTACATGCAGATGTACATACACTCGCCTATACATTTAGAATATTCTTGGAAGGATGAAAGGGCACACAAGCTGGGGAGTGTGAATGCTTTATGGGAAGGGGATATGGTATAAGAGGCAGAATCACTTTTGTCCCATTTTCATTTTTTAAAAAATCATATTCATTGATGTACAGAAAAATTCACCCTTTTTGGTTTATAATTTTCTGATTTTCGGCCAACACATACCATCAGGTGACACTACCAAATCAGGATGCGCAATATTTCATCAGCCTTCAAAATGCGTGATCACCCCTTCCCCTTTCTCACCACTGACTGTCTCTCTGTTTTCTATTCCTACCATCTTGACGTTGGCAGTGTGTGGTATGAATGGAATTGTACAATGTGTCGCCTTTTGAGACCGACTTATTTCACCTGACTTGCTGCCTTTGACCTTCAAGCACGCAGTTCCTGCTTGTTTGAACTAACCTTCCACTGTAGGGATGCATGGTGTGTTGTGTGTGTGTGTGTGTGTGTGTGTCGGGGGGTGTGCTCTAGCTGAATATGGGTTGTTTCTTGTTCTGGTGATTGTGAATAATACTTCAATTCCATGGGCTGGTTTTCATTTCTCCTTGGTCAGTACTGAGGAATATGTTATTGGGTGTCCGTTTAACTTTGCAAAAAGCCTGCCCAGCTGTTTCCCAGAGTGGCTCCATTTTGCAATCCCACCAGCGATGCATGAGGGTTCCCGTGGTCTGTGGCCTGTCAGCATGCGGGCTATCTCTTTTCCTTGTGTGAGCCATTCTAGTGGGTATGTAGGAGTATCTCATGTGGTTCTCATATCCCTAATAGTTGTTAAATTGGAGCATCTTTTCATATGCTTATTTGCCATCATGTATCTTTACAACAGCATTTTTGAGACATAATTCACATACCATAACATTTACCTGGTAAACATACAATTCATTAGCTTTAAGCATGTTTACAGATGTGTGCAACCATCACTACTATCTAATTTCAAAGCATGGTTGCCGGAAACCAAACATTGTTCTCACTAAATGGATGTAAACAGGAGACCAGAAGGCTGGTCCATCATAATTGCTCTGAAAGGTCAGAGCTAATCACTCACTGTTTAGTTGAAAACATTGTTAGCTGAAGCAGCCTCCACCTGTTTGTTTCATGTTAATTTCTGTTTTTGTTATTTCCTGCCTAAAGGCTAGGGGTGTATCCAAAAGCCTTAATAAAAGGGAGAAAAAGGCCAGAGCAAGGGGTAGTCCTTTCCACTAGAGGAAAGCTCCTGCCTGGCCCCCCAATATCGCCAAATTAATGTTTTCTAGACTCTCTTTTCATTTGCATGTGGCCTCCTTCAGAACCCGAACCCTGAACCATGCACGATATGGAAAGGGGCTCCCACACATGGTCATTACCCCATGCCCCTCAGCAGTTATTCCCATTCCCCTCTCCAACCCTCCACCCGGTCCCTGGTGATCACTAACTCACTTCCTGTGTTGGTGAACTTGTCTACTCTGGACATTGCCTATTCTGGACATATAAATGGGAGTTAGTGGCCTGGCGATCACTAACTCACTTCCTATCTTGGCGGACATTGCCTATTCTGAACATACAAATGGGATTATATAATACGTCTTCGTTTGCATCTGGCATCTTTCACTTCATATAATATTCTCAAGGCTCATCCAAGTTATAGCATGTATCAGTAATTCATTCTTTTTGTGGTTGAATGATATTCTATTGTATAAGAGTACTATTTTGCTTATTCACTCAAGATGGACATTGGCCTTATTTCACTTTTTGGCTAGATGAACAATAATGCTGTGGACATTCATGTACATGTTTTTATGTGGACACCTGTTTTCATTTCTCTTGGGTACAAACCTAGGAGTGAAATTGCTTAGTCAAATGGTAACACATGGTTTAATTTTTTAAGAAACTGCCAAACTGTACTTTGAAGTGGCCATATTAATCCACATTCCCCCAGGAAAGTGTGCGATTCTGATTTTTCACATCCTCACCAACACTTGTTTTTGATTATGGCCATCCTGGTGGGTGTGGAATGATACCTCATTGTGGTTTGGATTTGCATTTCCCTAATGACTGATGCTACCCATTACTTTGTGTGCTTATTTTGGTCACCAATTTTGCTCACCTGGTCATTTAGCCTAGGTCTTCATCCGTGAGGGCTCTGAGCCCCTGGTTTCCATGCCTAGAGGAGGCTGAGGTTGCCACAATTGCCTCTTCACAGTTAAAATTGGGCACAGGAGCACTACGGGGCACCCCAGTAAATGCTCTGAGTTTCAGAATCCTCCTCGTTGTCTTCATTATGTAGCAGCAATCCTATGCCCTCGTGCTAATGAAGTCAATGAGCTCTGTGAACCCAGGAACTGTTGTCTATTGTGTTAGGGCTACTGATATAAGGAGCCCCAAATGGCCACGCAGCGAGTTTAGGTTTGATCACTATTGTCGCCTGGTTAGGGGCATCCCTCCTCTGGGAGCCAGGTCAGTAGTGCTTACAATTTCAGGAAGAGGAAACACAGATTTTTAAGTGGGTCGCTGGGACTTATAGTGGAGGGGTTACTGCTACCTCTTGGTTCTCAGATCCATGCCTCATAACCTGTGGGAACACACCACCATAGAGGAAATATTGCATCTTGAGGGACAGCCCTCTGACCCCAAGCTGTGCTTTTAAGAGGCCATGTCAGTGTGCTGTCATTAGTCAAGCAGCTTCTGACTGATGCAGAAAGTCATGCCTTGGCCATCCCTTCTTCCACATACAATAAGTCCCTTAGCCGAGGAGTTTGTTATCCAGGACCCCTTGATGGAAAATCAGACACTTTGTGAGTCTTTAGATGGTGGTGCTGAGCTAGGTGCCATGGACAGAAAGGTCCACAGCCTATACTTGGGGTCATATGAACCATAGTAGGGACAATCCACTGTCCACTCCAGGCTAGAAATGGTCCAATGCAATCAACTTTTCACCAGTGGGTTGGTTGGGTTTTTCTCATGATGACTCTATTCATAGTGTCAAGAGATGATGCTGACAGGCAAAATGTTCACCAGCAGCAGTGGCTGGATCAGCCATGGTGGGAGGGAGCTGTTATTGGACCTTTGTCGAGTCCCTGTCGCATGGTTATTCCACTCAAGGACTTACAGGTATAGCCCAGTCATAGCTGAATAGAGGCTGACCCACTCCACTGGGCAAGTCACCCTGTACACCTAGTTCAGGTGCTTTCTTTTGGAGGATGCTCTCTGGTGGGCCTTGACATGAGGCACTAGGGTACCCTCCTTGTGCCTCTCCCACAGACACACCTATGACTTCTGCTTCAAGATCTATCATTTCCCATCTTGCTCCTTCAAGGCTCCCGGCCAATCACTGGAGCCGTTCACTACTACCAATAAGTCATGTCTAGCTTCTCACCAGACTGATGAGCACATCTACTGCCCAATGCTCTGTTCAGTCTCTCAAAGCTGCCCCTGAGGGGCGATGCAGTGTCTTTTCAACTCACACCAGAGTGTTGAACATCCATGGACTTAGCTTTGGTTTTCTTATTCTCTGTGCTGTATGTAGGAAACCCTTCATTAGGACACAGAAGGAGATGGCAGGGGGGTCCGAGTCACATGTTTGTATGACTTGACTGAACCCTCTGGACCTGCTCAGGAACAGTCCCGAATGGGCCATGTCCACTGCCCATGGATTTCTGTTCTACTTATTCATTCTTATGACTCAGGGGGTCATACAACAGCATGCTCATATTGGGGGTCCCATGGTTAGGTGCTTGGTCTCTATTAGGGATAGAGTGTGCTGGTAAAAGTATGGGGTTTGGAGTCAGAACTAGACTCAAGCCTTGGTTCTAGCATTTTTGGGGTGAGTTATTTGGACTCTTTAAACAGTTTCCTCTTCTGTATACGAATTGTACCGTAGGACCTGCTCATTGGGGGCTGTGAGGATAAACTGAAAGGTTCATGTGAAGGACTCAGGGTCATGCCAGGCAGGGTCCACAGTAATAGTGTTCACGAAGCGGCAGCCCCTCCAACCCAAGTGACTGAGGGCATCCTGAGCGCCTGGCTGCCCACAAGCAAGGCCCTACATGAAACTCCAAAGGTGCAGTTCAAGGCAGTACAGTCCTGATCAGCCTGCTTTTGCTGAGTGTCTAGTCCAGGTTGGAAGGCAAACCACCCCCAAACTAGCTGGCTTTCGACTGCATTTCCAGTCATAGAAAAAAGAGCATGCAAGTGAGGAGCAGGGGCCGTTGCTCTGGTTCTGACTTGTTAGTCCCTGCGTTCCTGGAGGCAGGGACCAAGTGTGCTTTGTTTTCACTAATATCAGAGTCTAGCACCGTGCCCAACACTGGTGGCTCGAGCTGAATGGGGAGCTGCGTGTGACTTTGGGGAAGGCGCTCTAGGAAGGAGCTTCTAGGTGTGAAAAAGGGGATAAAAACCTTTGTCCTAGATGCCTGTGTTGGTCCAATGATATAGTGAAGGGCCTTATAAATAGGATTTTCTATTTGAATACGTGATGATGGTCTCTCCAGCCAGGTACTGTGCCTCGTGATAAACAAGGGAGTTCTAAGCCAGCCAGGATTCTATTAACATCCACCTGTGCCTCATATAAGCTTTGGACTTCCCCATGGGTACAACTTCTCTGTAGGTGAGCACAATTCAGCATTTAGTAAGCTCTCAATGAAAGTTCCTTGCTGGGTTTATTGATATTTGAGCTTTTCAATATTTGAGCACATTTCCTGCAGTTTCTTTTCTTTTCTTTTTCTTTTTTTTTTTTAAGAAAAAACCACAAGGAGATATTACCTCACACCTGTCAGAATAGCTACCATTACAAATCAAAAATGACAAGAGCTGGAGAGGATACGGAGAAAAAGGAACCCTCATGCACTGCTGGTGGGGATGCAGACTGGTGCAGCCACTGTGGAGAACAGTATGGAGTTTCCTCAAAAAATTAAAAATGAAACTGCCTTTTGACCCAGTGATCCCACTTGTCGGATTGTATCTTAAGAAACCTGAGATACCAATCAGAAAGAATATATGCCCCCATAGCAGTGCAATTGACAATATCTGGAAACAGTCCAAGCGCCTATTAGTAGATGGGTGGACAAAAAAGCTGTATTATATTTATACCATAGAATACTATGCTGCAGTAAAAAAGAAGGATCTTTTACCTTTGAGACAGCATGGATGGACCTGGAGAGTATTATGCTAAATGAAATAAGCCAGTCAGAGAAAGATAAATATCACATGATCTCACTCATATGTGGAATCGAATGAACAAAATAAACTGACAAACAAAATAGATCCAGAGACATTGAAGCATGTATGTGGAATCTCAGGGGGAAGGAGGGGAGGGGAGAGATTAACCAAAGAATTTATAAGCATGCATGCATAATCCATGGACACAGACAATAGTGTGGTGAAGGCTTGGGGATAATTGGGAGATCTAGGGGGGCGGCCTTCAAAGTGGAAAAATGGGGGATATCTATAATACTTTCAACAATGAAGTTAAAAAACTAAAACACAAGTCAACTTTATTAGAGTTGTCCTCAGTCGGCAATGGTGAGCTTGCCATTCCTGGACCCAGAACAGAACAGTCTGGGGCTGCCACAGCATCCATGCCACCTTTCTCCTGGCAGAGACCACATGCTTGGTATCCATTGCTTGGTCTCGGCTGTTTTGGTGAAAGACCAGGAACTACTTGTGTTGGTCCGGCATTTTCCATGGATAAGATGCCAGGACCTGTGTGCTTCAAGGATGAGATTCTCTTCATCAAATTTCTCATGATAGACAGACATGCTACCTGTCCCATCATGGTGTGTGAAGTCACCACCCCTGCACACAAATCTTGGAATAGTTGTGTGAAAGCAGGAACCTTTATAACCAAATCCTTTTCCCCTGGTGCTTAAAGCGCAAAAGTTTCTGCTGTCTGCCCAAACCGGTTTGGCTCAGTGGATAGAGCGTCGGCCTGAGGACTGAAAGGTCCCGGGTTCGATTCCGATCAAGGGCATACACCTTGATTTGCGGGCACATCTCCAGGATGGGGCGTGCAGGAGGCAGCTGATTGATGTCTCTCATCGATGTTTCTGACTTTCTATCCCTCTCCCTTCCACTCTGTGAAAAATCAATAAAATATATTAAAAAAAAAGGTTTCTGCTATCTTTGGAACTTTGTCTGCAAACAGCTGAAAGGAGGCGTGGCCCAAGGGCTCCTGCCGAGGATGGAATAACAAGGTGGGGGTTCACCATGGCTGGACACTGCTTTGAAGCAGCGGCAACTGGAAGGCCCAGCTGAGTTTTCTGTTTGGCCACTAGATGTCAGGCTAAGCCCAAAGTTTGATTTTTTTACAGCGGAAGGAAGAGGGTTAGAGTTAGAAACATTGATGAGAGAGAAATATCAATCAGCTGCCTCCTGCATATCCCCTACTGGGGATCAAGCCAGCAACCTGGGTATGTGCCTTGACAAGGAATCGAAATGGTGACCTGAAATAAACCAGCTGGTTCTTAACAGCAGCCAGGCCTGGACCCAGAAGGCTCCTCACTCCCGGAGAAACGTGTGCTGTAAAACTGTACAGTATGCCTTCCCTGTGTCTCTGTCCTGCCCACCCAGCACTCAGATTTTATTACCAGGCTAAGAGGATGGGACACCCATTGAGGGGAAATACATTGAGTTATTTCTAAAAAATGTCAGGAGACAAAAGAAAGACAAAACTAAAAGTAATAAGAATTTCTGGTGTCAACTTCATGTTGGAAACTTTTATAAAGAATTTTACATGTATTAATCAGCTAATGCTTATAGAATTCTAATGGGGTAGGTGTTTTTAGTTTCATTTTAAAGATGTAAAGTTTGTACAAGGACATAAGCTACTGAGACAAGCCTGGATCCAGGCCTGGCTGCTGTTAGGAACCAGCTGGTTTATTTCAGGTCACCATTTCAATTCCTTGTTAGAGCACATACCCAGGTTGCTGGCTTGATCCCCAATAGGGGGTGTGCAGGAGGCAGCTGATTGATATTTCTCTCTCGTCCATGTTTCTAACTCTATCCCTCTCCCTTCTTCTCTGTAAAAAAATAAAAATAAAATATATTAACAATAAAAAATAAAAAACAATATATATACTTAATTTAATTAAAAAATTTTCCATTACTAGGTATATCCCCTTATACTCTCCTCCATCTTTATCCACCTCTTTACCCCTGAAATCACCACACTGCTGTCCATGAGTTCTTTCTCTTCTTTTTTTCTTTTTTGCTCAGTCCCTTCATCCTCCTAGAGCCCCCACCCGGAGCTGTCAGCCTGCTATCTATGAGTCTGTCTCTATTTTGCTTGTTAGTTCAGTTTGTTCATCATTGTTTAATCAATTTATTGTTTGCTGTTTCTTATATATTCTATTTTTATTTATTTATTCTTTTGAATTTATTGGAGTGACATTGGTGAATAAAATCATATAGTTTTACAATACAACATCTCTATAGTGTATTCTGTGTTCACCACCTCAAAACAAGTCTCCTTCCATCACTATTTATCCCTCCTTTACTCTCTTTTACCTCCCTACCCTCTTTCCCTCTGGTAATCACTCTTGTTTTTTTTGCTTAATATCTTCACCTTTTCCACCCAGCCCCCCAACCCTCCTCTTCCCTTCAGCTGTCAGTCTGTTCTCTGTATCTATGAGTCTGTTTCTTTTTGTGTGTTAATTTTATTAGTTTCCACATATACTAGAAACCATACGATACTTGTCTTTCTCTGACTGGCTTATTTCAGTTAGCATGATGTTCTACAGGTCCATCCATGCTATCACTAAGGGTAAAACTTACTTCTTTTTAATGGCTGAGTATTATTCCATTGTATAAATGTACCAAAGCTTTTTTGTCCATTCAACTACTGATGGACACTCGGGCTGTTTCTGGATCTTGGCTATTATAAATAATGCTGCAATGAACATAGGGGTGCATATATTCTTTTGAATTAGTATTTTAGTTTTCTTTGGATATATTCCCAAAAGTGGAATCCCTGGGTTATAAGACAGTTCCATTATTAATTTTTGAGGTAATTTCATACTGTTTTTCTACAGTGGCTGTACCAATCTGCATCCCCAGTGCATGAAGTTTCCCTTTTCTTCACATCCTCACCAGCACTTGCTGCTTGTTGATTTATTGATAGTCATTCTGACAGGTATGAGGTGATATCTCACTATGAGGTTTTAATTTTCATTTCTCTGATCATTAGTGATGTTGAGCATCTATTGGCCATCTGTATGTCCTCTTTGGAGAAGTGTCTATTCAGGTCCTTTGCCCATGTTTTTAATTGGATTGTTTGGTTTGTTGGTACTGAGTTTTATAAGTTTTTAAAAATAAAATTTGGATATTAACCTTTTATCAGATGTATCATTGACAAATATGTTTTCCCATTCAGTGGGTTGTCTTTTCATTTTGTTGATTGTTTCCTTTTACTATTCAAAGACTTTTTAGTTTGATGTAGTTCCATTTGTTTATTTTTTTCTTTTTTCCCCATTATCTGAGGAGATATATCAGAAAAATTATTGCTACAAGAAATGTCCAAGATTTTGCTACCTATGTTTTCTTCTAGGACTTTTATGGTTTTGAGTCTAACAGTGAAGACTTTAATCCATTTCAGTTTATTCTTATGTGTGGTGTAAGAAGGTGGTCTAGTTTCATTTTTTGCATATATCTGTTCAATCATTTATTGAATAGACTGTCTTTATCTATTTGTATGTTTTTGTCTCCTTTGTGAAACAGTTATTGACCATAAAGGTGTGGGTTTATTTTTTTCTGGGTTCTCTATTCTGTTTCATTGATCTCTATGTCTGTTTTCATGGCAATACCATCCTGTTTTGTTTACTATAGACTTATAGTACAGTTTGATATCCTCCAACTATGTTCTTTTTTCCCCTCAAGATTGCTGTGTTTATTTGGGGTCTTTTATGGTTCCACATTAATTTTTGGAATGTTTGTTCTAGTTCTGTGAAATATGACATTGGTATCTTAATAGGAATTGCATCAAATCTTTAGATTACTTTGGATAGTATGCACATTTTAATGCTGTTAATTCTTCTTATTCATGAACATGGTATATGCTTCCACTTGCTTACTAATATATCTTCTTCAATTTCTTTCTTCAGTATCTTATAATTTTCCAAGTACAGGTCTTTTACATTCTTTGTTAAATTTATTTCTAGGTGGTTTTTCTTTTTAAATGCAATTGTGAATGGGATTGTTTTCCTTTCTGATAGTTCATTATTGGTGTATATATGCAACTGATTTCTAGATATTTATTTTGTATCCTGCTACTTTACTGAATTTATTTACCACTTCTAGTAGTTCTTTTGGTGGGATCTTTAGGATTCTCTGTATACAGTATCATGTTATCTGCAAGACTTCTTGTTTATTACATTCTTTCTGATGCCTAACAGTGCCTGGCACAGAGTAGGTGCTGAAGAAATATTTGCTCATGGTTGCTTGACTCTTCTCACTGAGCATTACTTAAAGTGGAAGTGTCCCCTCCTTTCTGTATTCCCACCAGGTGGGCATGACTTCAATAATTTCCTAAGGACTATTCATTTAATGCATTCACCACCATACACTTGCTGTGCTTCTGTTTTATAAGTTCTGGGACTATGACGAGGCATAAGGCACCTGTTCTTGGGAGACAAACTGGCAGTTGTGATTCAGGTGTCAGCAGTTGCCCCTGTGGGTTCCACCACTCATGGATGTTCCTGTTTGGAAGCAGAGCTCGTGTGGCCTCTTCTGCTAAGGGAAAGGCAGCACTTGGGCAGTCTCAGCAGGTGGCGCAGAAGTGTCGAGAGCTAAGCCGGGAGCCTGTCTGAAGTTGTCCTGGGGGTTGGCCATGGGCAGGCTGGGTCGAGTCTGAGCTCTTATTTGAATGGATAGGTAAGGAGGAGCCAAGCTTCCCTGCTCCAAGTACTCTGCTAGGCCTCCTAACGTTGATGCTAAAGGCCAAGCACATGCTGACATTTTATACATCGCTTCAGATCCCAAATGCAAATGAATCCTTTATAACCCAGTCACACCTGCGAGCTTCAGCTAATTTGGGGGAGTCTGGTGACTGAAGGGAGGATGCCTCATTACAAAGGGTCAGTGCCCAGTCCCTCTGGGGACCCTATCACTAGGGATCCAGCACCCAGACATCCTTTCAGAACGTTCTGGCTCATTGAAAGGTTGCGCAGGTTTGACATCCTGAGGAAGGTCAGCTGAACTTTGAACAATGATGGGGCACACATGGAAACTGTGTGTACTTGACCCTCGTTTACACGGTTATCAATCAGCAACAAAGCAGCTACTGCTGTCCTTACTGGACCAGCAAGGTAGCTTTTAGCTCTGATGCTGTGCAGGGCTCATTCCAGCAACACAGTCAGCTCAGTCGTACTTACTAGGAGTCAGTCGTTATTCCAAATCTTTATAGAAATGAGCCCCCACAGCAGCCTTGAGAGGTGAGCATGTTAGCAGCCCCATTTCACCGAAGAAGAAACTTAGGTACTCTAACTGGTGTCAGCGGCTGGAGGTCACACAGCTGGAGTGCCAAGCTGGACCTGGCCCAGGCTATTCACTCTTCCTCCTGGAAGTTGTGAATAAAGGCTGTGGCGGTTCTGCCTCATCTGCAGGATCACTTCTTCTTTGGCTTTTGATCTTAAAAATGGAAAATTTGCCGAAACCGGTTTGGCTCAGTGGATAGAGCATCGGCCTGTGGACTGAAAGGTCCCAGGTTTGATTCCAGTCAAGGGCATGTATCCTGGTTGCAGGCACATCCCCAGTGGGGAGTGTGCAGGAGGCGGCTGATCGATGTCTCTCTCTCATCCATCTTTCTAACTCTCTATCCTTCTCCCTTCCTCTCTGTAAAAAAATCAATAAAATATATTTTAAAAAATTGAAAATTTGCTTCGTTATAAGATAATTTCCTCCCTAAGTGAATGGAAAGCTGCCCAAGAAATTTGGGTGGAGGATGGTGTCAGAATGACAAGTGGTGGAATATATCACA
Source organism: Lasiurus cinereus (assembly GCA_011751065.1). Classification (NCBI taxonomy): domain Eukaryota; kingdom Metazoa; phylum Chordata; class Mammalia; order Chiroptera; family Vespertilionidae; genus Lasiurus; species Lasiurus cinereus. Next base: position 4,071,756 of record JAAGEH010000024.1, read on the forward strand.
TCTGTCCCAACTCGTCTGTTTTCAGACCATCTAGTTGTCAGTGTGAGCTTCAGGGTGGGATTTCAGGTTCTGTGGCCAGTGTAGGCCTCGCTCCGGATGCGCTCTCCTCCAGGGCAGTGCTGGCCAATAGAAACAAAATGGGAGTCGCACACACTCTTCAAAACTTTCTGGTAGCGACCTTGAAAAGGCAAAAAGATACCAGTGAAGTTAATTTTAATAATGTTTTATTTAAACCAGTATGTCCAAATTATCATAGCTTCAACATGTAATCACTATAAATAGTCATTACATTCTCTTTTTTGAAGATGGCTTTAAGCCCCAAGGCTATGTTGATCTCCAACTTCATCTCTGTTGGAGACATAACCTCTTCTAATAGAGAATCCTCCCCTGGTTTGCCAGTTATGGCATGTTTTCCAGAAGGCTAAGCCCGGCTCAAGTTTGCTTAACACCTGGAGAGCAGTACAATATGTATTCATTCAACAGCCGCCTGCTACAAACTTCCTAAGTTCAATCATGTGCAAGGGCCTGGGGAAGTGGGAGCACATTCCCCCTGCAGAACAGGACTCTGGAGATCTGCAGCTGAACGCTGACTAGCACAGGCCTTGAGGATGCCGCCCCTGGCCAGGGAAAGACCCCGAGAAGATTCACACAGACCTTACACAGGGTCAGAAATTTTTTGAGTTACCACCTGAAAGAAAAGAAGAACTCGTAACGCATGGACTCTCAAGCAGGATCTTGAGAAGGATATTGCTTGGTAGTGCCGGAGTTAGCTTTAGACTAAAAGTGTCCTGGATTTGCCTCTCATTCTTAAGCAGGCCTCAAACAGTTCAAATAATTTCCAGTAACTTAACGGCATCTTAAAATCAAACCCCAAAATATAAAAGAAATACAGAAAACAGTCATTAGAATAACACTCCACATGCTCAAGGAGGGAGAAGAAAGAGGACCCTGTAAATGAGAGGCATGAGAGCTATAAAAAGATCCAAATCAAACCTCAGGATCTGAGGATCTCAAGGAAACTCAAGCATATCTTGGATCCAACACTTGCTGTGTAACCACAGGCAACTTAACACACATCTGAACCCAGCTTCCCTCATCTGGCGCATAATAGTGAACATATATTGAATGTTTCTTCTGTGCCACGCAGTCTTCTAAGAGCTTTCCACAACAAGCTATGCTGTTATTATTGCCTGCACTTTACAGAGGAGGAAGGGGAAGAAGGAGGCACAGAGAGCTTCAGGAATTGTGCAGCTCAGAAGCCCTGTGGTTCTAGGACTCAGACAAGAGCCCAAGGCCCAGCTTCCATACTATTCTCTCCACTTTGTCAGACTTGGGAAATGTAGTATTTGCTGCATAGGGCTTTTATAATTTTAACTATTTTAAATATATTTTTTATCGATTTTAGGGAGGAAGGGAGAGGGGGGAAAGACAAACATCAATAATGAGAATCATTGATTGGCTGCCTCTTGCATGCCCCACACTGGGGATTGAGCCTGCAACCTATGTACCTTTGACAGGAATCAAACCTGGGACCTTTCAGTTTGAGGCTGACGCTCTATCCACTGAGCCAAATTGGGTAGGACTAACTTTATTTATTTATTTATTTATTAACATATCACTTATTTAATCGAGTTCTTATAAGTTCTGAATTTCTTCAGAGGATTAAGCCCATTGGTGAGAGCAAACAGAGAGCAGAGGTAGCCCTGGAGCTGAGGAACAGTTTTGATTTTTGGCAGAATTTGTGAGTCCACAGCTTTCTGGTCAACCTTGTGCTGTTCTGTAATCCTGTATTTCTCTTTCCCTGACTGGAAGATCTCGCCCGCCAGGTGTCTGGGCTTGCGCAGCTTCTTCTTCTTCTTTGGGGATTTTCACACCACTGATACCAATTTTGGTGGAGGTGGCGATGACAAATTTCTGGTGTGTTCTACGAAGAGGAACTCGATCGAGGGACAGAGGTCCAGTCACAAGTAGCAAGTCACTGCTCAGCTGCTGCCAGAAAATCACCCTCTTGCCTCTGTGGCGCCGGTGAGGACGCTCAGAATGGCTGCAGGAGGGATGCTGGCCCACAATTTCCTCACATACTGACTGAAGGGTTTCTTGCTGTGGCACAAGAGCTTTCAAGGCACATCTTCAGTAGGATAGTATCTAGGCATTTTGCAGAGTTTAATCACTGGGTACCACCATTCTTGTCACCACCAACTGGTTTTGTGACAGTAGCAAGAACTTTCTCCTTTTTCTTTACAATCCTGGATTTGGGGGCCGAACATTTCCTCTTGTACATGGCCTTTCATGAATACATAGCCGACCGGGAATATCTGCCAATCCCTCTGAGGAGGACCGGGTTTTGGCTGCAGTGGGGCTCCCCTTTTGTAGGCACCTTAACCTTGCCGCTGGCACCAGCCTTCTTGGCTTCAAGCTTCTTCTCCTTAGTATCCGGCTTCTCTGCTTTCTCCTCACCCGCCATCTCGCAAGATGGCAAAGAGCTGGGCTAGGGCTAATTTTAATTTCAGCTTTATTGAGGTATAATTGACAAAATTGGAAGATATGTACGTGTACATGATGTGATATGCATGCACATTGTGGAAGGATTCACTTCGTCCTTTTTTTTCCTTTTTGGTGAGAACATTTAAGCTCTCTCCTAGCGAATTTCAGTTACACAGGGCAGTGTCATTAGCTGCAGGCCTGTGTTTACATGCAAGCCTCAGAGCTGGTTCACCTTATGGTTGACAGTTCATAGACTTTTTTTGTGGTTAAACCAGATAACCCCGTGAATGTGTTCACTTAGTGCGGAGTGTTCAAAGGTGGAGAGAGGGGGAGGAATTTTCAAGTAGATTCGGAAGGGCTGGGGTGAGAGGTTAGGTCGGTAGGACCATGAATGGGCATCACAGCCCTGGGACAGAGCCTCGGAGCCACAGCCTGCTGGGCTGGCATGTAGGACCTGCTTCCCGTGGGTGCTGCCCCTTTCCCACGTGCCTGCCTGCCTGCTCCCTGGGAAGGGGAAGCGGATGAACACTTCCTCCCTCCCACTCTGCGTGGAGTGTCAGGGAAACAGCTCGGAGAAGTTGACTGCAGGCTCTTTAGTATCTTTTGCTCTCTCTTTTTTTTTTTAATTTGTTCTGTAATCTTTTTTTTATTTTTTATTAATTTTTATTAATTTTTTATACATATCTCCCCATTGCCCCCCCTCCCTCCCAGGCGTACCCCGACCCCCCAGTGTCTGTGATCATTGGTTATGTTTATAAGCATGCATACAAGTCCTTTGATTGATCACTTATTTACCTTACCTAACTTTAATCTTTCTGCTATAATTTCACAGTCTGTTTGATGCTTTATGATTTTTGTCCTCCTGAGAATTATCAGTCTACTCCCTTTCTGTGCTCCTGATTCTATTATATTCACCAGTTTATTCTGTTGATCAGATTTTTAATTCACTTAATTTTTAGATTCACTTGTTGACAGATGTGTATTTGTTGTTCATAATTTTTTGTCTTTTACCTTTTTCTTCTTCCTCTTCTAAAAGGGTACCTTTCAGCATTTCATATAATACTGGTTTGGAGTTGATGAACTCCTTTAGCTTTTTCTTCTCTGTGAAGGTCTTTATCTGCCCTTCAATTCTGAATGATAGCTTTGCTGGATAGATTATTCTTGGTTGTAGGTTCTTGTTGTTCATCACGTTGAATATTTCTTGCCACTCCCGTCTGGCCTGCATCGTTTCTGTTGAGAAATCAGCTGACAGTCGTATGGGTGCTCCCTTGTAGGTAATAAACTGTTTTTCTCTTGCTGCTTTTAATATTCTCTCTTTCTCTTTTGCTCTTGGCATTTTAATTATGATGTGTCTTGGTGTAGTCCTCTTTGGGTTCCTTTTCTTTGGGGTTCTGTGTGCTTCCTCGACTTGTAAGTCTATTTCTTTTACCAGATGTGGGAAGTTTTCAGTCATTATTTCTTTAAACAGGTTTTCAGTATCTTGCTCTCTCTCTTCTTCTGGCACCCCCACAATTCTGATGTTGGTACGCTTGAAGCTGTCCCAGAGGCTCCTTACATTATCTTCACATTTTTGGATTCTTTTCTCTTCTTGCTTTTCCAGTTGAATGTTTTCTGCTTCTTTATATTTCAAATTTTTGACTTGATCCTTGCCTTTCTCTAATCTGCTGTTAGTACTCTGCATAATAGTTTTCATTTCAGTCAGTGTATTTATCATCTTCTCTTGGGTCTCACTAAATTTATCCATCTTTTCTAGCATATTCTTGCAAAACCTTATAAGCGTGGTTTTGAACTCTATATCCAGTCGTTTTTTTTCCTCCATTTCTTTTGCTTGTAATCCCTTCCTTTGTCTCGGCATTTTCACTGTGCCGGGGAAACTTCTGTGCTGGGTTCAGCCGCAGAAGCCTCTGTTGAGCTTGGGAGGGTGGAGTTTCAGGGCTTAAGGGACCGCCTTGCCTTCCAGTCGGCCCCGCCCTCCACGGCCCCTGAGTTTCCCGTGACTGGGTAATGGCTGGAGCGGTCCCTGTGCGCGCGCACCTGCAGCGCCTCTAACCGCTGCCTTTCCGGCTCCCCTGCGAACCAGGACCACACGAGTCTAGGTCCCCAGGGTTTCGCCCAAAACAGGGGCCCAGTGGACTCAGAAGTGGCACAGTTGGGAGGGTCTGTCTCCCGCCCACTCGCGAAAGCCGGCGGCACAATCAGCAATCCGTCCTCCGCGTGGTGCCGTGCGCGACCAGACCTCCGATCCTTTGCGACTCCCCTAAATTTCCGTGCACTTCTCCCTTTTCACAGTCCAAACTCCCCCCGTATGAGTTTCGGCTGGATCTGGGGTTTAGTGTCGTAAGAGAAGGGGTTCAATGCCGTTGGGAGTCTCCGTTTCCCTCCCGCCAGAGAAAGCCAGCCAGGTTCTCCGGCACCCGCTCTCTCAGCGCGCGTCTCCGTACCTCAGCTTTTTGCAGCTCCTCTGGGTCTCCGTGAGCCCCTCTCTTTCCCTCTAGTTGTAGAACTTCCACTCAGCCAGCTTTCCTGTTGTTCTGGATGATGTCCGTTCTGTCTTTTAGTTGTAGTTTTGAAATTGTTGTGCGAGGCAGCAGTATAGGTGTTTACCTATGCCGCCATCTTGGATTCCTCTCTCTTTTGCTCTCTTTTGAGTCGCCAATCTTTTTGTTTGGTTTAAAGATATTTCCAGGTCTCAAAAGAAGCGCACCCAGGCACATGGGGCCAATGCCATAGGGCAATCCGGGGTGCTCTGCATGCACTCAGGAATATGTGGTTGGTCCTGGGGGACTGGGGAGACCTCCGCTGGAGCTCTGCCCCTGCACCAACACAAGAGGAAAGCAACGTCCTGTCCACTAAAGCAATAGACATCGCTAAATCAATTGGAGCTGTTCTTTGAAGGACCTACTTATTTGCGTAGTAAGTATTTCTAACTTTTTAAAAATGTAGATTAATATTCCTTACAGTTCATTTTTTTGTTTCTTATTAGAAAAATAATACATGTTCCTTGTAGAGCATTTAGAAAGTGTAGGTAAATAAAAATAATGAATCAAACACTTGCAGTAATCCTACCAGAACATTGTAAATTTTGAGATGTTTCCCCAATATTTAAAAAGTGCCTCTGATGAAATGGGATCCCCCTTTTTAAAGCTGATGTATCATGGATGTCTTACTCAGCCATTGCTTATTTTTCTGTAACATACATTTTTGTGTGGCTTTATATAAAGTCAGGCTACATTTAATGAGAATTTGAGTTACACAACTTAAAATAGTAAGATGTAAAATATTAATTAAATCTCCCTTTATGGGCAAAATTTGAATAATATGAATCTTGCTTTGCATTTATTTATTGTAGGAAATTTAATACTGTACTAGGTGAGTTTTGCTTTCTGTGAGGTCTTCAATAATGCACCCCTTGTATGAAATGACTATCCATTACTGCCATTTTTTAAAAATTAAATCTTTATTATTCAGATTATTACATTTGTTTCTCTTTTTTCCCCTCCATAGCTCCCCTCCACCTGGCTCCCAACCCTTCCTCTACCCTTACCTCCCTCCCGTTGACCTCATCCATATGTGTATGATTTTTGTCCAGTCTCTCCCTGTACACCCCTCACCCCTTTCCCCCTGAGAATTATCAGTCCACTCCCTTTCTGTGCTCCTGATTCTATTATATTCACCAGTTTATTCTGTTGATCAATTTTTTAATTCACTTAATTTTTAGATTCACTTGTTGATAGATATGTATTTGTTGTTCATAATTTTTTGGCTTTTACCTTTTTTCTTCTTCCTCTTCTTAAAGAGTACCTTTCAGCAGGTACTCTTGGAGTTTGGAGTTGATGAACTCCTTTAGCTTTTTCTTCTCTGTGAAGCTCTTTATCTGCCCTTCAAGTCTGAATGATAGCTTTGCTGGATAGAGCATTCTTGGTTGTAGGTTCTTGCTGTTCATCACGTTGAATATTTCTTGCCATTCCCGTCTGGCCTGCATCGTTTCTGTTGAGAAATCAGCTGACAGTCATATGGGTGCTAACTGTTTCTCTCTTGCTGCTTTTAATATTTTCTCTTTTTCTTTTGCTCTTGGTATTTTAATTATGATGTGTCTTGGTGTAGTCCTCTTTGGATTCCTTTTATATGGGGTTCTGTGTGCTTCCTGGACTTGTAAGTCTATTTCTTTTACCAGATGTGGGAAGTTTTCAGTCATTATTTCTTTAAGTAGGTTTTCAGTATCTTGCTCTCTCTTTTCTTCTGGCACCCCCACAATTCTGATGTTGGTACACTTGAAGCTGTCCCAGAGGCTCCTTACATTATCTTCACATTTTTGGATACTTTTCTCTTCTTGCTTTTCCAGTTGAGTGTTTTCTGATTCTTTATATTTCAATTTTTTTACTTGATTCTTGCCTTCCTCTAGTCTGCTGTTAGGTCTCTGTATATGTTTTATTTCTAGTTGGTTCTTTTTCATCTCTAGTTGGTCCTTTTTCATTTCCTCTTGGGTCTCGCTAACTTTATCCAACTTTTCTAGGATATTCTTGAAAAACCTTATAAGCGTGGTTTTGAACTCCATATCCAGTCGTTTGTTTTCCTCCATTTCTTTTGTTTGTGATCCCTTCCCTTGTCTCAGCATTTTCACTATGCTGGGAGAACTTTTGTGTTGGATTCAGCCTTATGATACCAGACTTGCAAAACTGCAAAAGCCTCTCTTTTGAGCTTGGGAGGGGTGGAGTCTCAGGGCTTAAGGGACCTCCTTGCCTTCCAGTCGGCCCTGCTCTCCACGGCCCCTGAGTCTCACGTGACTGGGTAATGGCTGGAGCAGTCCCTGTGCGTGCACACGCTCTCTTGCAGTGCCTCTAGACTGCTGCCCCTCTGGCTCCCTTGTGCTCCGGGACCACACGAGTCTGGGTCCCCAGGGTTTTGCTCGAAACTGGGGTTTAGTGGAGTTAGAAGTGGCACAGTTGGGACGGTTTGTCTCCTGCCCACTCGTGAAAGCCAGTGGCACAATAAGCAGTCTTTCCTCTTCGAGCAGTGCCGTGCGTGCTACCAGACTTCTGATCTTTTGCAACTCCTCTAAATTTCCGTGCACTTCTCCCCCTTCACAGTCCAAACTCCCCCCGTATGAGTTTTGGCTGGATCTGGGGTTTAGTGTCGTAGGATAAGGAGTTCAATGCCTTTGAGAGTCTCTGTCTCCCTCCCGCCAGAGAAAGCCAGCCAGGTTCTCAGGTACCTGCTCTCTCCATGCGTGTGTCTCCGTACCTCAGCTTTTTCTAGCTCCTCTGGGTCTCTGTGAGCCCCTCTCTTTCCCTCTAGTTGTAGAACTTCCACTCAGCCAGCTTTCCTGTGGTTCTGGATGATGTCCGTCTGTCTTTTAGTTGTAGTTTTGAAATTGCTGTGTGAGGCAGCAGTGTAGGTGTTTACCTATGCTGCCATCTTGGATTCTCCACTGCCATTTTTTTTAGCCAATATGTAGTAATGGCTACTTGTTATCACAGTGAGCTTCTTTAAAGGTAAGTCTTTGCACACATCAAAGATGGTCTCTTTAGGAAATCTCTTCTTACACCTGGAATTGTTGGGCCAGGCTTTAATGCACATTGTCAAAATCCCTGAAGGTGGCATCAACATTTACATAAATATTTCCACAGAGCTCCCTGTGGCAGGCACCATTCTAAGAACTGTGTCCGCATTGTGATGGTATGCAGTGGGGACTGTTACTCTCATTCCCATTTTACAGATGAGGAAGCTGAGTCAGCACAGGTGCCTGGGTCACGGAGCCAGTAAGTGTGGGGATAGCTTCTGAGTCCTAGCTCATAATCACCAACTGTGCTGCTTCCTCAGCATTCACGACAGCAGACTCCGAGGCGATCACTTCCCTGTGCCCTTGCCCACATGGGTGGTAATTTATCTGCTTAATGGATGTGACTGTATTACTAATATGGGAAATCAATTCACCAACAGGTGATTTCTGAGTGCTGGCAGGATGAGAGAGAAAAGTTCCAGTCGTTGGCTCTCAATGAATTGCTGGTCTGTTTGATTTCTTTTTTAAGAAACCTCTCCACGTAATGTTTTCAGAAGCTTGACCTAGGTAGAAGTGACTCTTATCCCCACCCACTGATTTTTAGAAGAATAGAAAGGGTGGGAGAGACAGGAGAGAAACACTGATGTGAGAGGGACACATAGATTAGTTGCCTCCCACAGGCACCTGGACCAGAGCCTGGGCTCAAGCCTTCAACCCAGATATGTGCTCTGGACCAGAATCGAACCTGTGACCCTTCAGTCTGAAGGCCGACACTCTAACCACTGAGCATCGGCTAAAGCGAGACTCTGGTATTTGTTCTGCATGTTTCTGGGGTCCACCAGGTCCCCCTAAGGCTCTGCTCATGGTACCAGGATTTTAGCTGCTGAGCTTTATGGCCCACTTCCTCTGCTGCCTGTCTGATGCCAGCTGCGTGGTCAAAGTCTCTGCAGCCTGTAGAGTCTCTCACCCAGGACTTGCTTTATTCATGCCATGTGGCGTGCATTCACCCTGAAGACCCGCAAGGAGGCACACAAGTCGGTAGCTGTGTGTGCTCACTCCACCCCCACTAGGCAGTTAGTAGCCATCCAGGTTGTCAGATAGACTGTTGTGGTGTCCAGTGCGTGGGTTCATGGAACCTTTCATTTCATAATGGTCCCAACGCCATTCATGCCACTTTTATTACAGTATATTGTTACAATTGTTCAATTTTTTTAGTGATTGTTGTTAATCTCTTCCTGTGCACATTTTATAACTTAATCTTCACCATAGATTTGTATATATAGGAAAAAACACAGCATATACAAGGTTTGATACTATTGAAGGTTTCAGACTTGGGGGTCTTACAACCTATCCCCTGAGGATAAGGGGGTTGGCTATACCCAAAAGCATATGGCTTAAAGAACAAAATAGTTTATTCTCTTTAGTGTGACATTTTGAGGGGAGTATTTCTGATTACTGGGATGGCTCTGATTCACAGGGCTTTCAGAAACAGGTTTCTTCCATGATGTTGCTTTGTCATATAGGGCATTAACCTCTTCTGCATGGTCAAGGTTTCATCCTAAGAAAAAGGGAAGGACATGGAGGAGCCTTCATTTCCTTTGGGGTGTAAGTGCAGATCACTTCCATTGGTAGGAACTGGATCACACAGTGATACCTAAGTGCAAGAGAGGCTGAGAAATGTAGTTCAGCCACATACTCAAAAAAGGAGAGAATGGCTTTGTGGGAGAACTACTACCATTCAATAGACTCTTCAAGCAGGAGACAAACCTGGCTGGGCATCTGTCTGCACATAATGAGGTTATGATATTTCTCTTTCTTGCTCCTCTTCCTATATCATATCAATGAGTGATTGTAAGAACAAGATACATAGGCAGCTGACATTTATTTAGTCTGAGTATACCAGCCTCATGGGCTCTGGAAACTTATTCCTATCTTCTTGTTTGTGCTATCTGACTAAAAAATTAGCCCACAGGACAGAGTGCACAGGGTTTAGATAAAAATTTCCAAATAAGCCATGGCCAGTGTGTCTAAGTGGGTAGAACATTAACCTGACACACTGAAGGGTCACGGGTTTGATTCCTAGTCAAGGGCACATACCTGGGTTGTAGATTCGATCCCCAGTCCCAGTCAGGGCATGCACAGGAGGTAACCAATTGATGTGTCTCTCTCACATTAATGTTTCTCTCTCTCTCTCTCTCTCTCTCTCTCTCTCTCTCTCTCTCTCTCCCACCCTACTTTACTCCTTCTCCTTCTATTCCTTCCTTTCACTGCCTCCAAAAAAAATTCAATGGAAAAATAATATTGGGTGAAGATTAACAAAATAAAACAACAACAAAATTTCCAAGTGAGAAGCCCAGTTCCACCATTACCTACCTTCTGTATGACCCGGGGTGTGTTACTTAAACTCTGAGTTTTAGTTTGCTGTGCGAATTATAGAAGCATGCAGAGAGAACCAGATGCAAATCCTGGCTTCTATGACACTAGACAATACTGCTAATTTATTTAAGCTTTGATTTCCTGGAGAATGGGGTAATACTCTACCTCTCACTGGGGTGTGTATGTTGTATGTTCTGACTCATAAGTCAGTGTTGGCTCTGGATACTGACAAATTCAGGAAGTAATCTATCTTTGGGCTCAACAGAATGAGCACCCCACCTCCCTATTTCCTCTCTAGGTTGGCTTCATCCTTAGACCACCTCTCCACAGTAGCAAGATAGCTGTGACATAGCTAGAGGGAACATGGCAGCTTCTCTCCCAGATACCCCTTCACTTCTCATTGGCTCTGATAGGTCATGGCCCTGTCCCTAAACTGGGGTTTCTGGGTGAGATTAGTTGATTGGTTTAAACCAATTGGGCCCCACTCCTGGAGTTAGGGATAAGGTCACTCTCAATCAATATATGGTAGTCACATAGTTCCTCCCAAGGGAAAATGGGTTGTAATTACCAGAAAGGCAGCCAAAACAACAGATGTCCACGACAGAAAATGTGTTTGAAGGATGAGTTAATTGGGCCTAATAATGGCCCAAGTTTTATTTGTTTTTTGAAATTATGAGCTGATTCCTTCTGATGATGGATCAGCAACTAATCATGGTCGCTGGCAGTTCTCTTTCATCTCCTTGTTGATTGACTACTAGAGCTTTTTCCTATTGCCTTGCTCACGCCAATGAATACCTTCTCTCCCCATGTCATCCGTGGTTTCTTTCTGACCCACAAGCTCATTAGACATGCCCAAGCCAATGGACTGAAGGGAACCAGTGGGAATTCATATATTTTTTAACTTGCAGTATTTATCTTTGAAAGAGCAGTGAACTTTTTGTCTCCAAAGCCTATAATATAAGTGCAGGAGAGGCTGAGAAATATAGTTCAGCCACATACTCAAAAAAGGAGAGAATGGCTTTGTGGGAGAACTACTACCATTCAATAGACTCTTCAAGCAGGAGACAAACCTGGCTGGGTTTGTCTCAGTATCAAAGATGCTGGCAACAAAAATTATATATATATATATATATGTTTTATAATTTCATTTAATATATATTAATATGGATAAGTAGAGTAAACTGTTGGGGTTTCAGTTTCTCATTTGTAAAACTTTGTAACAGAACTAGTTGCTTTCTAAAGTTCTTTTCAGCATGAAGGCCTTTTAGAGAAGGCAGCATTATAGTATACTAGAGGCCCAGTGTACAAAATTCCAATTACAGTGGTACCTCGAGATACGAGTTTGATTTGTTCCGTAACCTTGAGGCATGGGAAACTATGAGACGCTGGAGTCATGGTAAACTGGTGGGTCGTGTGCAGCCGGCCGATACGAGTGATTACTCCTATCTCAAATGTTGCTCGTATTTCAAAGCAAAAATCGCTCGCTCAACGGCTTGTATCTCAAAAATCTCGTATGTTAGGGCACTTGTATCTCGAGGTACCACTGTATATAGTATATTAAAGGCCCAGCCTGCATACTCTCCAATCTTGGACCTCTCGAGGAATGTCTGACTGTCCACTTAGGCCCAATCCAGGGCTGCTGGCTCCCAACTGCTTGCCTGCCTGCCTTTCTGATTGCCCCTAACTGCTTCTGCCTGCCAGCCTGATCATCCCCTAACCACTCCCCTGCCAGCCTGATTGATGCCTAACTGCTCCCCTTCCAGCATGATTGCCCCTAACCTCCCTCCCCTGCATGCCTGGTCACCCCTAACTACCCTCCCCTGCAGGCCTGGTTACCCCAACTACACTCCCCTGAAGACCTAATTGCCCCTAACTTCCCTCCTCTCCTGGCCTGTTCACCCCTATTTGCCTTCCCCTGCAGGCTTGATTGCCCCCAACTACCATCCCTTGCAGGCCTGGTCCCTCCCAACTATCCTCACCTGCTGGCCATCTTGTGTCCACATGGGGGTAGCCATCTTTGACTACATGAGGGCAGCCATCTTGTGTATTTGAGTGATGGTCAATTTGCATATTACTCTTTTATTAGATAGGATAGAGGTCTGGTGCATGGGTAGGGGCTGGCTGGTTTGCCCTGAAGGGTGTCCCAGATCAGGGTGGGGGTTCCCTTGGGTCGTGGGGCAGCCTGTGGTGGTTTGCAGGCTGGCCATGCCCCCTGGAAACCCAAGTGAAGGCCCTGGTATCTGGATTTATTTATCTTCTATAATTGAAACTTTGTAGCCTTGAACAGAGGCCAAGGCAGGTAGCCAGAGCATTAGAAAGCTTGACTTGCGCCAAAACCGGTTTGGCTCAGTGGATAGAGCATTGGCCTGTGGACTGAAAGGTCCCAGGTTCGATTCCAGTCAAGGGCATGTACATTGGTTGCGGGCTCATCCCCAGTAGGGGGCGTGCAGGAGGCGGCTGATCGATGTCTCTCTCTCATCGATGTTTCTGGCTTTCTATCCCTTTCCCTTCCTCTCTGTGAAAAATCAACAAATATATATTAAAAAAAAAAAAGCTTGGCTTCCTCCATCACTGGGGGCAACTCAAGCCTCCTGCTCTCTCCGTGGCGGCAGCCATCTTTGTTGGGTTAATTTGCATACTCGATCCTGATTGGCTGGTGAGTGTGGCTTGTGGGTATAGCAGATGTATGGTCAATTTGCATATTACTCTTTTATTAAATAGGATCAACATGAATAATGGCCAAAATTAATTATTGGGAATTCAACTCTGAACTCTAACATATATATCTCATTCAATCTTTTTAAAAAATATATTTTTATTGATTTCAGAGAGGAAGGCAGGAAGAGAGAGAAAGAACAGGCGAGAGAGAGACGTCAATGATGAGAGAGAATCATTGATTGGCTGCCTCTTGCACATCCCCTACTGGGTATTGAACCCACATCCTGGGCATATGCCCTTGATTGGAATCAAACTCAGGACCCTTCAGTCCACAGGCCAAAGCTCTATCTACTGAGCCAACACAGCTAGCTATCTCATTAAATATTCACAAAACCATGCAAAGTGTGAGCTATTAACACCCTCTTTAAATGAGAAAGTTGAGGATTGAGGAAGTCCTGTAACTGGGGTTCAGGCTGGGCAGGTTCTGGAGCCTGTGCTCTCAATCGTGTTGTCCTGCCACTGCAGCTTCCTCTGGGGACACAGACTTTGGGGTCAGAAAGCCTTGGACTTGAATTCTAAATTCAGCAGTGTGTGTCTTTGGGAAAATTACTTAACCTTGCTGAGCCTTAGTATGATGTGGGATGGAAATAATAATCATGCCTTATGGGAAAGGAATTATAATTAAGGGAGTTGAGTTAATGGGTGTAAAGTTTTGGGCTTATAATCAGTGTTAAATAAGGGACATTTATCAGAATGATCCACTACACTAAGCCATTAATGGAAGGCACTGCTACCAGGCAAAGGAGAACTCTGTGAGTGGGTGTCTGGCTCCTAAGACACTACTCTGAGATAGTCATAGTATGCTTGTGAATGTAATTGTCTCTAATAAAACTTTGGCTGTTTCACATGGAAATGCATACACTGACACAGACAACTGACAAATGATGGAACAGGAGCAACATCTTCCAAACACCCCTCCAGGAACGCTGTCTTGCAAAACAGAAGTGTTTCTCTTCTTTCAGTGATCTGGGCCATTTTTCCTATAAAGGGGAGTCATTTTCTCTCTTATGGCTATAACATGAGATTCATTTTTCCAGGAATCAAGAGAGGTGGAAACACCTGCTAGCATAGAAGGAGGACAGTAGGATATGTGGGGAGTTCTGCATAGAGAGAGAGAGGGAGCAAGCCCCTCCCTAGTGGTCTGGGAGCTTGGACATGAGAGTAGAGAAGAGGAAGGACTAGGGGCAAGGTAAATGCCTTGTCTCCCTTCTTCTGGATCAAAACTCCTTCTGGGTGGGGTAAAGGGCATGGACTAGAAACAACTCGAGGTGTTTGTAGGGAATGGAAAGCAGTGGGGCCTTGCCCCAAGCCCCATTTGGGACTCTAGGGTATGAATGCATTGTAGGGGCAGACACCCGTGTGGGGAGGCTGCATTGCCTGTGGGGCGCAGTGTGCTTCTGTGGAGAGGTCCTACATGGGGGTCTCAAATCTCTATTAACCCCCAGTGCCTGGGAACAACCCAGCACTCCCTCCACCACCACAAATAGAGACAAAGCAATGGGATGTGTTAGCTGTCCTTTATTGTAAGGCCATCATGGCCCTGCAGCCAAGAGCTATAGGGAGAATTGCCTGGGCTGGTAGATTACATTGAATTCACCAGCAAATCCCAGAGGAACCCACAGTAAAAGCCACAGTAGAACATGCCCATCTCAGGGTGCTGGCCCAGCCACCCAAAAACATAACCCAAGTGGGAGATGGAACATGAGTTCTGCCAGCGTGGATTTCGGCAACAGAGGCCAGAAGGTGCTTCGGTGATCAGACAGGAGAATAATGAAGGTCATGGGAAATGCACCGTGAAGAGCAGGAGCATGTGGACCTGCCCCCACCCCTAATCAAAAGGATGTGTCCGATTTTCCATGCACCTAGATGGCAACTTGTGAAGGAGAAAAACAGCACTGCAAATCTTAAATTGGATTAAATGTTTATCATAAAGAAATTGAGCCAACTGGATAGTGTTCTGAATGAGAAATGAGCAAGTTACCTTAATTAGGAGTCAGGATTTTCCCAGCGTGGCCATCAGTGGGGTTGGGAGCCCATGAACAAGCCGTTTACAGGCAAACTACTGGCCCAGTATACGAAATTCGTGCACAAGGGGGAGGGGTGAGCAGAGGGTTGTCTCTCAGCCCAGCCTGCACCTTCTCCAATCTGGGGCCCCTTGGCAGATGTCCGACTGTTGGTTTAGGCCCAATCCCTGTGGGACATTCTTCTCACAATCTGGAACCGCTGGCTCCTAACCGTTCGCCTGCCTGCCTGCCTGATCACTCCTAACCACTCTGCTTGCCGGCCAGCTTGCCTCCAATTGTCCCCCCCTGCCGACCTGCTTTCCCCTAATGGCCTCCTCCTGCCTTCCTGCTTGTCCCCAACTGCCCTCCCCTCCTGGCCTGATCTCCCCTAACTGCCTCTGCTTCAGCCCCACTACCATGGCTTTGTTCAGAAGGACATTTGAAGGTCTCCCAGTCTAATTAGCATATTACCCTTTTATTACACTTTGACTGGTTGAACAGCCAACCGGATGACTGGGCACTTAGTATATTAGGCTTTTATTATATAGAATGAGAAAGTCCATGTTTTGCACACTGAGTTGTACACAGCAGATACTGCTAGTTGCCCTGATTTTAGTGTCTCCCTTCTCTCTGCACAGCCATGTGTTCAGGGAAAGTGGCTCTCCCTCAAGGCTCAGAAACAAATATTGATTTAGTTCACTCTGGTCCCTGTGCCCTGTTTGCCTTGTCAGTGATTGGTTTAGGCATTGGCTTCCACCATAGACCTATCCATGAGATATTGGGACATCTACTGGGGGAATCTGGGAAGATTTTCCTCACGGAGAAGGAGACACATAGGAAGAAAGTTTCTAATCTGATGCAGGTAAGGATTGCAGCTGTGGCAGATGACTTGTGGGCCAGGAGCCGGTTGGCTGAGGACTGGCAGACACATTGTGAGGGCAGAGTGGGAAGCTAGAAGGAAACTGGCTCCCTGATGATGCGCTTGGATCCCCTCCCTGCACCCTTTTATTTGAGATGAATATCTGTTCCTTGCAGCCAAAAGCAATCGGAATGAGGCAGCATGTGAGTGTGTGGGTACATTTCCCACTTTGCTACTTCTGTTTCATAAAGATATCCATATGAGTTGAGAGGAAGGTGGTGCTAACAGCATGGAAACACCTGGATTTCTTCCTGCACAAGCTTGTTCCCTGACCACGGAGCCCCACCCCCGGCTGACAGCGCAGCTGCTCCACATGTTAGCATTTCCTAAGGGAAGAGATGAAGCCACGTTTGTTATTTCTTCTTGAACATGAACTAAAGGATCTCTTTTACACTTTAAAAACACATCATTAACATGTAAAAAGGCAGGTGAAGGGATTAGCTAAATAGAATATATGCATAGCCCATGGACACAGACAATAGTGTGGGGAGGGCTTAAGGAGGGTGGATGGGTGGAGATGGGGAAAAGGGCCGATAAATGGGAGACATCTGCAATAGTGTAAACAATAAAAAATTTATATTAAAAAAATGTGAAGCCCTGGCCGGTTTTGCTCAGTTGATAGAGTTTTAGCCTTCAGACTGAAGGGCCTCAGTCTCGATTCCAGTCAAGGGCACATATCATGGTTGCGGGCTCAATCACCAGTAGGAGGTGTGTATGAGGCAGCCAATCAATGATTCTTTTTTAAAAAAAAATATATTTTATTGATTTTTTACAGAGAGGAAGGGAGAGGGATAAAGAGTTAGAAACATCCATCAGCTGCCTCCTGCACACCCCCTACTGGGGATGTGCCCACAACCAAGGTACATGCCGTTGACTGGAAATTGAACCTGGGACCTTTCAGTCTGCAGGCCGACGCTCTATCCACTGAGCCAAACTGGTTTTGGCCAATGATTCTTTTTCATCATTAATGTTTCTGTTTCTCTCTCCCTCTCTCTACCTCTCTGAAATCAATACAAATATTTTCAAATAAAATTAAAAAATGTGAAAAGAATATGCTTCTAGAGTTGGCTGGTGAATGAATTGGGAGCATGCAACATCAAACTCACTGCCAATTTTTGGCTTTTACTAGGATCACCTTTGCCTTTGCTAATGGGACAAAGGAAGTCTTATAACATACATACAATTATTTCAAAAAGAAGTGGATTTTTAACTGCTGAGCTGATCCATTTATAAGGCTCACAGTGACTGGGTTGTATAATTTGGCCCTCTTTTCAACATTCAGACTTCTCTCTGACTCTCTAACACAATCAACTTTGGTTGAGCCTATTTTTGCCCCAATCAAATTACATTTCTTAGAGTTTACTCTGTTAAACTGTTTCAGGATAATTTACTAGCTAGAGAGAAAAAATGTGGGCATGAGGAAGAGAAAGAGAGTTAGAGGGCAAGAGAGAGCAGAGGGAGAGATGACTGGTGAGGCTAGGGGGAGTCTTTCAAAGGACTGTTTTCATTAGAAAATATTTCACAATTTTATATTCAATGCAATACTTAAGTTATGTGTTTCCTTTTGGAAATGCTATTATGTTTTAAGGTAACTTCAACGGGTGAGTTGGAATCTGGGATGGAAGATAAAATTGTCACTTCTTCAACTACTTCAAAGTGAACAAAGTCGAATATCTGTTTAACATAGGGTTCTCTGAAAAGGGCTTATTGGAAAATAACATTTCTATGACCAAAAAAAGTTTGAAAAAAATGACATTACATAAGAACAAACAAATGCACACAATTCAAATATGAAGTCCTGATCTTTAGTGTCAACTGGCAGATAAGAATAACATGTAAATTAATAACATAGTAATAGTTATGAGGAGTTCCTAGCCAATGTAACAACAACAAGGACAAAAACAAAAAAGAACCCCAAATGTTGAGTGGCTAATCACTATAGACATTTATATATTACTTCTTCAATGCATGTGTTCCTAGCCAGTGGTAGTTCTCCTCCTTGTTATATTAGTTACCTATTGCTGTGTAACAAATACCCCCATAAAAACAAATGATCTCAGTTTCAGAGGGTCAGGAATTTGGGAGTGGCTAGTTGGGTAGTTCTGGAGAGAGTTTCTCATAAGGTTGTGGTCAAGACATGGGCCAGAGTTGCAGTCATTTGAAAGGCAACTGGGACTGGAGGATCTGCTTCTGAGAGGGCTGGCAAGTTGATGCTGGCTGGTGGTAAGAAGTCTCAAGTCCATATCATGGGGACCTCTCCATTGGCCTGCTTGAGTTTCCTTAGAGCATGGCATTGGCCTCCCCACAGTGAGTGATCTCAGGTAGAGCAGGACATAGACCCCAATGTCTTTTATGACCTACTCTCAGAAGTAATATCTCCTCATTTCCATGAAGTCCTATTGATTACACAAGTCAGTCCTGTTCAACAGGAGGTGACTTCATGGAGGTGAGAATCATTGGGGATCATCTTGGAGATTGGGTAGCACACTAGGGCTTTTCTGTCTTGTGATCAGCATCCTGTTGGGTTTTAGCATGTTCTGCTTTAAGGCAGAGGAAGAGTAAAGAGCACAGAAGAATCCCAAAGGGGAAGCTTATGTGGACCAGGGTAAGAAATGGTGCAGAACTTCCATTCACACTCCATGATTAGAGCTTGATTATATGGTGCCACTGAAGGCAATTGGGGAATGTCATTCCTTGTGGGGAAGCCCCTTCTCAGCAATAATCCTATACTATGGAAGGAAAGGCATGAACTTTCAGTGGAGAGATAATGTTCTCTACCATAGGAGAGCATATCCTATCTAATAATATGCAAATTGACTATGCATCCACTATACCCACAAGCCATGCCCACCAACCAATCAGGAGTGAGTACGCAAATTAACCCAACCAAGATGGCTGTGGCCACAGAGGGAGCAGGAGGCTTGGGTTTTCCTGGAAAATTAGGAAGCCAAACTTTCTGCACACCCTAGCTGGCCCAGGCCTCCACTTAAGGCTACAAAGTTTCACTTATAGAAGATAGATAAATCCCAACAAAAATGACTGCAGCCATGGAGCAAGCAGGAGGCTTGGGTTTCCCCAGCGATGGAGGAAGCCAAGCTTTTCGCACACCTGGCCAGCCCACGCCTCCACTCAAGGCTACAAAGTTTCAATTATAGAAGATAAATAAATCCCAGATACTCCACTTAAGTCATGGAGGGGCATGGCCAGCCTACAAACCACCTTAGGCTCCTTGCTTAGGCCACCCCATGCCCCAAGGAAACTCTCACCCTGATCTGGGACACCCTTCAGGGCAAACCAGCCAACCCCGACCCATACACCAGGCCTCTATCCTATCTAATAAAAGAGTAATATGCAAATTGACCATAACTCTAACACACAAGATGGCTGCCCTTATGTGGTCAAAGATGACTGCCTCCATGTGGACATAAGATGGCCACCACAAGATGGCCAGCAAGAGAGGGGAGTTGGGAGGGACCAGGCGTGCAAGGGAGGGCAGTTGGGGACAATCAAGCCTGCAGGGGAAGGCAGTTAGGGGCAAACAGGCTGGCAGGGAAGCAGTTAGGCATCTATCAGGCTGGCAAAGGAGTAGTTAGGGGGTGATCAGCCTGGCAGGCAGAAGTGATTAGGGGCAATCAGGAAGGCAGGCCGGTGAGCAGTTGGGAGCCAGCAGTCCTGGGTTGTGAGAGGAATGTCTGACTGCCTGTTTAGGTCCGATCCTGGTAGGCCTGGTCCCTCCAGTAGGATTGGGCCTAAATGGCCAGTTGGACATCCCTAGAAAGGGCCCAGATTGGAGAGGGTGCAAGTTGGGCTGAGGGACACCTCTCCCTGATGCATGAATTTTGTGCACCGGGCCTCAGGTATGTATGTATGTATGTGTATGTGTGTGTGTATATATATATATATATATATGGAATAGTCAACATAAAGGCACAGAGCAAATGCTCAATTAATAATGATCCTATGTAATAAAACGTAATGCAAATTGACCATTACTCCAACACATAAGATGGGTGCCCCATGTGGACACAAGATGGCTGCCACAAGATGGCTGTCAGGGGAGGGCAGTTGGGAGGGAACAGGCTTGCAGGGGAGGCAGCTGGGGGCAACCAGGTTGGCAGAGGAGGGCCTTTTAGGGCAACCAGGCCAGCAGGGGAGGGTAGTTAGGAGTGACCAGGCTGGCAGGGGAGGGCAGTTAGGGATGACCGGGCCAGCAGGGGAGCAATTAGGCATCTGTCAGGCTGGCAGGAGAGTGGTTAGAGGCAATATGGTTAGGGGCAATCAGGCCGGCAGGCAGGCAGATGAGCAGCTGGGAGCTAAGCAGTTCTGGATTGTGAGAGGGATGTCTGATTGGAGAGGGTACAGGCTGGGCTGAGGGACACCTTCCTGTCACTGTGCATGCATTTCATGCACTGGGCCTCTAGTCATTATATAATCTCTTCTGACAACCCAGTGCCTACCTAGAACCTGAGACATACTTGCCTTAAAGAAATGTTTACTGTACAAATGGGAGAGTTCAGGTAAGGAATGTGAAAATGGTACTAATGGGAGGAATTATAATGCCTACTTCTTGAGTTAGTAAATTGCACTGGCTATCCTTATTGAGGTACTGATTCTCCCCTGTGGAGCCAATTACTGTCATTTCAGTTGGTCAGATAGAGATGGCAAATATTGAAGATTTGCAGGCTAGATGGTCATTGTTGCAACTGCTCAACTCTGCCATTGTAGTGTGTAAGGCCATAGATATAGGGAAATGAATAGGTGTGTTGTGTTCTAATGGAACTTTATTCACAAAACAGGCAGTTAACCAGATTTGCTCTAGAAGGCATCATTTTTTTTAACTCTGTTCTATAGTATTCAGAATGAAAGGGCACAGCCATAAGCAACATGTGTAACTCTAAAAAATACTGAATGAAAGAAGCCAAACACAAAAGAACCTTCCATTTATATAAAGTTCAAAAGCATGAGAATGGAAATATATTGTTTAGGAGACTATATTAACATGTTGAAATTATAAAACAAAACAAAAAACCTGATTGTTTAAAAGGCCATAATCGTAGCTCCCTCTGGAGGGTGGGGAGAGGGGTATAATTGGGGGGGCCCACGAGGGGTGTCTGGTGCTGGCAATGATCTTTTTGACATGGTGGTGGTTTCCCCAGCGTTCACTGTGTTAAGTTATATATTTGTGTTTTATGCATAAAGAGTACATCCTATTTCTCAATAAAATGTTAGAGAAAAATGAATATTATGAATTATGCACCATGCTATTATGCTTTATTAACTAATTTGAGTTCTTTTTCTTTGGTTAACAAACATGAACCTTCATTCCTACATCATTGTTATTAGTCAGCTCGTTATCATTCAGCCACGGCTGTGCATCAGAATCTCCCTCCAGTGGAGTGTTTCTTCCCTTGCCCCCCACTCTACTCCTGCCCCACACTCTCTCCCCTGCCGCCCCTAACACAGACAGCTGAGCGTACCCGAAGGAGATTTTGATGCAGCAGACCCGGGTCAGAGCTAGGCCTGGCAGTTGGCAGCCTCCTGGGCAATGGTGGTGTGCAGCTGGTGCCAAGAGCCGCTGCTTTAAACACTGTTTTGTTGTAGTTTTGCAGAGCATTCCCCTTAGTCACACACTTTGCCCAATATTCATCCAAAATGACAAGATGAGCAATTTTTAAAAAATGCGTGTGCCTTGAAGTTAGGGATCCTTTGAGTAAAAGAGTCTGGTATCTCATCTGGCATTTATTCTAGCTGCCATTCACCCACACTTGCACTAAAACACCTTGAAACTCCTTTCTGGATACACTCATTTCCTCGTTTTAGGCCAAGTGCACGTTCTTGGCTCCTTACAGTCAATCCCATCTCAGGTCCTTTTTTCTCTGGCAGGCGGGCAGGGATGGGGATGGGGGTGCTGCAGCAGGCTGGCCAACCACCCTAGGGTAGATAAGCGCCTGTTTATCACTCGCCTTTGTTTTCTGGGCTCTAAGTCAGCATCCTATCATGAAAGAACAGTCCTCCCATCCTCTGCTGACTCATCTTTAGCAGCATTTACTGGAGAACCTTATCAATAGCTTTGTCAACAACTACATAAATTAAATGTGTGCTTCTTATCCTCAGTCTTTATGTACCCTCTCAATGACCTCTGGCAATTGCAAATATTTCAGATTGCCCTGCTCTTGGAAGAAGTACGGCTGTTCTTCCCAATAGGTTTACAATAAATGCTTACTAGTTTGTTCATTGGAAGGTAATCTCCCCTTCTATGAAAGCCAGGGTACCCATAAGTCCATGTTTGTCATGGACAGCCCTGCTACGTGCCTGGCAGTTGTTACTGGTGCTCCCTTTTACTTCAAAAAAATGTGTCGGTTTGGATGATAGATTTTATGGTGACCTTATTAAATGTTAAAATCCATGCAGTACGGATGAGAGGTAACAAGAGGGAGAGTCAGAAGACTCCGATCTTCATTCTCAAGGTCACAGGTGGTGGTGTGGGTTTGATAATTGTAAGCCCTCATCTCAAAGTGCGGTCTCCAGGCCAGCAGCAGCAGTGTCTGGCCTG
Source organism: Lasiurus cinereus (assembly GCA_011751065.1). Lineage (NCBI taxonomy): Eukaryota > Metazoa > Chordata > Mammalia > Chiroptera > Vespertilionidae > Lasiurus > Lasiurus cinereus. The sequence continues at coordinate 4,094,309 of JAAGEH010000024.1, forward strand.
AAATGCAGATGCTCAGGCCCCATCTTAGAGCTGCTGCATCAGATTCACATTTTAGCCAGACACCCAGCATTAGAAACAATATTAGTGCATTCACTCTGCTCCATTGTAATAACAAATCCACAGGAACTACGGAGAAGTACATTAAAAACATGCTTCCCTGTAGAGTGACTTGCTTTTCCTTTTTGAAGGTGAATGAGTGGAATTTACTACACAATTAAAGGGCTGCAACACTCTGAGCTGTGGGCTGTAAGGTAGGTCCCTGCTTCAGATGCTGTCCTTGGAGGCGGGCCATCTTCACCACAGGCCGCATGGGCAGCTGTACCAGGGGAGCCGGGCTGGCTTCATTATCCAAGTAAGGGCCTTTGGGTGGGCAGCAACAGCATCTAGTGTGTATTTCACTGAATTCGTTGTGTTCTCCTCTGGTCTCTATGAATGTTAGAAGTGTTTACTAATTACTCTTTGATAACAGTAACTTTTAAAATCCTGTTTTAATACTTTTCATGAGTGCATCTCTAGTCCTACATAATCTCCAATCTAATGGGAGTGAATACTGTGCAGCAGGCAAACTGCTCTCTGAGAGTCTGGCATCTCCATGAAATTATGTTTTATCTCTAAATTAAAAATAAATTTCAACTCCTACTGAAAAACAAAGAAAGAAATGTACTTGTTTAAAAAATCCAGATGCTGTCATGGTTTAGAAGATACGTAAGTGGCTTAGTTGTGATTATTATAGAATTGCTCACTACACATTTTGACTTGCATGAATGTTTGTCCCAGCTTCGTGTTAAAAGTCCTCACACAAATTAAAATGGGAAGAAAAAAACTTGACAATACTTGTTTTTGTCTTCTCTTTTACCCATTCCCAGTCACACACTAAGATCACGTTTACCCAGCAGGAAAATATAGTATTATTAGAGGCCCGATGCACAAAATATAGTATTAGTAGAGGCCCGAGGCACATTTGTGCAAGAATGGGCCTTCTTTCCCCTGGCTGCCAGCACTGCCTTCGCTCCAGCCAGAGCCACCTTCCCGTCTTCCCAAGCTGCACAGAGGCCTGGAGCAGCTGGGGTGGTGTGGAACCATGGCGATGCAAGCATTCCACCCCACCCCCAGCTGCTCTGCGTCTGTGTAACTTGGGAAGACTCATCTTTGGTGAGTTAATTTGCATACTCACTCCTGATTGGTTGGTGGGCATCGTGAAGGCATGATAAATTTGCATCTTTCTCTTTTATTAGTGTTGATATCCAGATTTCTGGTAATAGCAACAAAGAAAAAGGCATTTTTATTGACCTGAGAGGAAGATGTTTCCGGCCACAGTGAAACTTAAGGAGCATGTGCACTGTGCTCTTTGGATGTTTGGGGACATGGTAGTTACTGTTGTACATGGAAGAGTCCTATCCCCCCAAGTCATGTGTTGTCCTCCTAACTCCTGAAGTGATGCTATTTGGGAGCCCTCATGAAAGAGCACCTTTCCCCTGGGCTGTGTGAGGACACAGCTGCCAGGAAGTGAGTCCTCACCAGCCCTGAGTGGGCAGGCACCTTGGTCTTGGACTTGCAACCTCTGCACCTGAAGAAATAAATTTCTATTGCTTATAAGCCGCCCTGTTCCTGATATCTATTTAGCAGCCTGAGTGGTCTAAGATGGTTACTCATTTGGCACCAGATTGGTGACTTTACTTGTTTCCTATGAAGTGGCAGTGTCAGCTTCTGGAAGCCCAGATTGGTGTTAAGTCCAGGGCACTTGCCCCACCAGACACCGGAAGTAAAGGTGGCTCGTTTCAGAAAGTCTGGAGGTCGAAGAGATATAGAGCACTCAACAGAGAGCACTGAGGGAGCAGAAGTAGCCAGGAGCTAAGCAGTCAGGGCAGCAAAGGCAATGGCTGTGGCAGTGAAGAATGGGTGGGCCAATGGGCAGGCAGTTGAGCAGTTAGTCAACAGCTCAATGTCCTGATGCCTGGGGCTGGTGGTGGCTGGGCCACACACAGGCACAGGGGGTGGAAAGGGCTAGAGCTGGTGCAGAGCCACCTCCAGGCTGGGTGGGGCAGCCCATCTATGTTGGGAGACCTCTGCCTCGTTATGAGAACTCCAGGGGCACAGAGGGACATGCCTCACCAATTGAGAAGTGTCACTAGCCATTCTTTGGATCAAGGACACACTGTGGAGGTGGCCCCTGCTGGCCAGGGGGAATTTAGACTCCTGCTGGTATCACTGGAATTGAAAGCAAAGACTAACCACTGACCTGAGAGTAGAGCCTAGAGTCCCCTACTCATTTTGGCTGGTAAATTGCCAGTTGAATGGTACCAGGGTGAATCAGTGACCCTGCTGGCCTTTGGGATACCCCAGAGAAGGAGAAAACATTTGAAATCACTGGGATTTTATCCCCATTAGTCTTCAAGGTGAGGTGAAGGGGAAAGGAAGACTCCTGTTGAGCCAGGACAGTTTAGCCTGAGAGTTACTTCAGGAAGGGCGAGGAGGGGCATGCATATTTATAAGGATCTTTTCCATTGTAACAGGTAGGGAAACAAAGCAACTGGCTTAAAAGTTGGCTGGTAGGTGAAGAACTCAGGGGTATTTGGTTTAGCACTTAGGTGGGACTTTATCAGGTTTCCAGCTGCCCTTTCATCTCTTGGCTCTGCTTTCTGTGTGTTAATCCCATTCTTGGCTGTGAGTTGGGATTTTAGGGCTCAGCAGCCTCAGGTGAGGGAGTGAGATAGGGTGTTGGAGAAATGGCTGTAGCTGATAAGGGCGACTGGGACTGTCAAGGAGACATAGTAAGACCAGCCTCCAATGGATTAGTGGCTTAGAACCAGCCCCATCCAACAAGACGATTTGTAGTAACTCTTAGCCTTGTTTACACACGCGTTGTAATACATTAGCATACTACACCACACATTTAGAGCCACCAGATTGGAAATGGAAAGCCCATATAAGTACACAAAAAGGCAAAAGAGGTCTTCCGAGAAGTGTCCAACCCTTCTCCAGAAAAATCCTGAATTCTCTCCCCCTTATCGAATGTCCTACCCCTCCATTAAATGAGCCTCAATAAAAGAAGTAAATCAGCCCCTGCCTCCCTCCTTCTTGCCCCTCCCTAAAGAAAAAGGAAAAAAGAAGTAAGTAGCTGTGAATGTTATGCCCAGAGTTTGGGGTCCCCAATAATCAACCACCAGGGAGCCTTTTTCCGATGCAAAAGCAAAGAGTCTTTATTCAAACCCGGGTTTGGCTCCCAGTCTCTTTCTGGTGCAGCAGCGAGACGAGAGAGAGCGAGCCCTGGAAGAACAATGGGTTACATGGGGTAGGATATTGGGTGGGCTTAGGGAAGTGACGAGGGTTACAGAGATTGGTCACTTGGGTTAAGATTTTTCTGTGGTTTAGCCTTATTAGGACCCTCGCTGTGTTCCTGGAGCTTCATTGGTCCATTCGGGCAGTGGTCGGGGAAATTAGGACACTGCTGGCATACCTGTGGCCACTCCCAGAAAAGGGAGGGGGTTTAGGCAGGGGGCCCAACCATATAGGACAGATGGAGGAGAGTTCATTTCTGCTTTGTCCTTTCATGAGCACCTTTGCAGCCCCTGCACATGCCGTAGGTGGCTGGCAGGGTCATTCAGGGGCCCCAGACATGGAGAGATGAACAGGGATGGTTCAGATGCAGAGCCCCCAGATGCTGGAAAGACAGCAAAGAGGAGAATGGGGAGCATGCACCTGTCTTCTGCATCTGCCGCAGACCAGATATCAATTGCTTCATGATCGGATGTGACAACTGCAATGAGTGATTTCATGGGGACTGCATCTGGGTCACGGAGAAGATGGCCAAGGCCTTCTGGGAGTGGTCCTGTCAGGAGTGCTGGGAGAAAGACCCCCCAACTGGAGAACTGCTATCGGCATAAAAAGTCACAGGAACTGGACAACAGTGAGCAAGAGGGCAGTGAGCTCCAGGAGGAGGGTGGAGGGCGAAAGAGGCCTGCCCTGGGACCAGGAATGGGGGTTGGGGCCATGCTTGCTCGGGGCTCTGCTTCGCCCCATAAAACCTCTCCACAGCCCTTGATGGCCACACGCAGCCAGCAGTAGCAGCACCTCAAATGGCCAGCCCGCAGGTGTGGCAAGGGTGAGGCCTACCTCCCCACTGAGGACTGTGGCCACTGTCACTACTGCTAGGACATGAAGAAGTTTGGGGGCCCCTTCTACCCTACATGTGTTGAAGGGACCACACGACTCTTCTGTGATGGCTACAATCCTCAGAGCAAGAAATGCCAGCTGCGTCAGTGGCAGCTGTGGGCCGGGAATAGTACAAGTACTTCCCTTCCTCGCTCTCGCCAGTGACATGGTCAGAGTCCATGCCAAGGCCTCGCTGGCCACTGCCCACCCAGCAACAGCACAGCCATCGCAGAAGCCAGGTCGCATCCGTGAGGACGAGGGGCAGTGGTGTCATCAGTAGTCAAGATGCCACCTGAGGCTGTAGCCATGTTTGAGCCACTCTCAGAGGAGGACCTAACGCTGGCCCCTGACCGAGATGAGGCTGTATGTGTAGGGGCCTTTGGTGACCACATCTGCCCTAAATGAGTGGTGCAGAGGAGTCACCAATACTGGACTCTGCGCTGGGGAAAAGGGCGGTGAAGGTGAAGCATGTGAAGTGCTGGGTGAAGAAGTCTGAGAAGAAGGAGGAGAGATATGTGCGGCATCGGCAGGAGTGCAGAGACAAATGGCAACCCCGGAGCAAGCCCATGTCCAGGACCCTGCACCACTATTGCAGTGCCTGGCCTGGCTGTGTGCGTGCTGCTCAGCCGCCTGTGGCCTGAAGCTGGCAGCCAACCACATCTGCGAGATCCTCCCCCAATGCATCCAGCAGTGGTAGCAGAGTCCCTGCATTGCCGAAGAGCATGGCAAGAAGCTCCTAGAATGCATTTGCTGTGAGCAGCAGAGCGCCCGCCTGCACCTGCCTTCAGTAAATGGAGCCCCGGTTCCATGAGCTTGAGGCCATCGTTGCGCACATCAAGCAGCAGGCTCTGAGGGAGGATGAGGAGGTGAGTAGGCATGGCACAGCAGTGCAGGGCCCAGTGCCTAGTCCTACCGGGCCTCATCATCCCTTCCATCTCACGTAGAGCCATGAGAGTGACAGTGACGACACAGACTTGCAGATTTTCTGCATCTCCTGCGGGTACCCCATCAACCCCCGTATTGCCCTGTGCCAAATAGAGTGCTGCTATGTCAAGTATGAGAGCCAGATGTCCTTTGGGAGTCCATGTATCCCACACGCAGTGAGGGAGCCACACAACTCTTCTGTGATGTTTACAATCCTCACAGCAAGACATACTGCAAGTGGCTCCAGGTTTTGTGCCCAGAACACTTGCGGGACCCCAAAGTGCCAGCTGACGAGGTATGTGGATGTCCCTTTGTACATGATGTCTTTGAGCTCACAGGTGAATTCTGTTGCCTGCCCAAGCGATAGTGCAACCGCCATGATTGCTGGGAGAAGTTGCGGCATGCTGAAGTGTACCTGGAGCGTGTGTGCGCGTGGTGCAAGCTGGACCAGCTGCTGGGGCAGAAGCGCAGTCTGTGCACAGCCATGACCAACGGAGCAGGGCTATTGACCCTGATGCTCTATCAGACCATCCAGCATGATTCTCTCACTACCAACCTTCGCTCCAGTGTGGTCCGTGAGCCCCTCTGGCGGCTCATGTCTTAAGTTGTTTCTGTGCTGTGCCAAGAACCCACCATGGGTCATGAACTCCCAGGATGCCCTGCATCTAGTTCAAGCATGTTTTGCGGCCCAGCCAATATAGCAAGCTAACAGGTGAATTCTGTTGCCTGCCCAAGCAACAGGAATGTTTTAATATAAATTTCATAACTTAATTTTTACAATATCCTGTTATACATAACTAGTGGCCTGGTGCATGAAATTTGTGCACATTAAAAGGGGATTAATTAGAGGAAATAATTTAATAATTTAATATTGCTATTAGCCCTTTCTTTTTTTTAAAAAATATATTTTATTGATTTTTTACAGAGAGGAAGAGAGAGAGACAGAAAGTCAGAAACATCGATGAGAGAGAGACATCGATCAGCCGCCTCTTGCACGCCCCACAGTGGAGACGTGTCTGCAAGCAAGGTACATGCCCCCGACCAGAATCGAACCCGGGACCCTCCAGTCCGCAAGCCGACACTCCATCCACTGAGCCAAACCGGCCTCGGCAGCCCTTTCTTTTTAATAGAAGTGTCAGAGACGAAAGAAAATTAGTAAAATGTATATGAAAACCTTCTTCCTGTCAAAGTCTGGGGTGCACCTCAGGACCCAAAGCCAAGTCCTGGCTCATCCATATGCACCTAAAAATTGTGTGAGACCCAGACCTGACTGGCGCGCCCCACATTGGGCTAGATCCAGACCCGGCCAGTCCCACCCTTGTCAAGCCCCACCAGTCAGGGGACATAGCCTCAGGTCCCTTGGCCCAGTGCTGGGTGGGGGGCATGGCCTGAGGCTCCCCCAGCTCAGATCAGGGTAGGCAGGCATAGCCTGAGTTCCCCATCAAGCCTTGCCAGGTGTGGTGATGGTGGTGGTGGGGGCACAGCTTCAGATTCCTTGTCAAACTCCACTGGAAGAGTTTAAGTCTCAGGTCCCCCATCAAACCCCACTGGGGAGGGGGTGCGGCCTGAGTCCCTCCGACCCAGCACTGGGAGTGTACCTTGAGGTCTCCTGTCAAGCCCCACCAGGCAGGGGGGCACAGCCTCGGGTCCCCTGGCCCAGTGCTGGGGCAAGGGGTGCAGCATGAGGTCCCCCAGCCTGGTGCCAAGGCAGGTGGCGTGACCTAAGGTCCCCTGTCAAGCCCTACCTAGTGGGGACGTGGCCTGAAGTGCCCCGGCCTGGTGCTGGTGTGGGGGGAGCAGCCTGAGGTCCCCTAGCCCAGCACCAGGACAAGAAGCACATCCTGAGTTCCCCTGTCAAACCCCATGGGGATGGGAGAGTGAATAGCCTCAGGTCCCTGCTGGTTGCTTGCTAAGACTCTTTATGGAAAATTGGCCTCAGCTGTGAGTGCAGCCATCTTATGACGGAGTGATGGCCAATTAGCATATTCTTTCCTTATTAGATAGGATTATTAATACCGAACTATAATGTTCACTAATGACTGATTACTATAATTGTGTTGCATGCATTTTCCTTACATGACTTATGCGCAGACGCACCATTTCTCGCCACTAATACTAGGACCAAGTATTTTAGTAGCCAACTGCCACGTCCTTAGTCTTGGACTGATTTGTCTGGTGTGCCCAACAGGAAATATTTCACTTTTGGAGACTAAGAAAAATAGGTTTATTTGTGTTACCTTTATTAATTTGTGCAGTTATTCAGTGTCTTATAAGTTAATGTTAAAGAAAAAATATTAATTTTTATTAAAATGTTCTATTATTTTATGCTAACAATTACTCATTTACTTCAGCCCTTTGTATTGATCATGTTTTTACTAAAATAAACCTACGTTTCTATGAAAACTGAAGCTTTTGTTTTTTTATTTTAATAAATCTTTATTGTTCAGATTATTATAATTGTTCCTCTTTTTTCCATAGCTCCCCTCCACCTGGCTCCCACCTCACCCTCTGCCCTTACCTCCCCCACATTGTCCTCATCCATAGTTGATTTTTGTCCAGTCTCTCCCTGTACTCCCCTCACCTCTTTCCCCCTGAGAATTGTCAGTCCATCTCCTTTCTATGCCCCTAATTCTATTATATTCACCAATTTATTCTGATCATCAGATTTTCAATTCACTTGATTTTTAGATTCACTTGTTAATAGATATGTATTTGTTGTTCATAATTTTTACTCTTACCGTTTTCTTCTTCTTCCTTTTCTTAAAGAATACCTTTCAGCATTTCATATAATACTGGTTTGGTGTTGATGAACTCCTTTAGTTTTTTTCCTTATTTGTGAAGCTCTTTATCTGCCCTTCAATTCTGAATGATAGCTTTGCTGGGTAGAGTGATCTTGGTTGTAGGTTCTTGCTATTCATCACTTTGAATATTTCTTGCCACTCCCTTCTGGCCTGCATAGTTTCTGTTGAGAAATCAGCTGACAATCGTATGGGCGCTCCCTTGTAGGTAATTACCTGCTTTTCTCTTGCTGCTTTTAATATTCTCTCTTTGTCTTTTGCTCTTGGAATTTTAATTATGATGTGTCTTGGTGTGGTTCTTTTTGGATTCCTTTTGTTTGGGGTTCTGTGCACTTCCTGGACTTGTAAGTCTATTTCTTTCCTCAGGCATTTAATCACCCCCACTTCTTTGAGACTTGAACTACACAGCATTCTCCACCTCATTGCTGCTATTCATCTGCTTTCCAGACACCCCACTCCATTCTTTGGAGCCTCTGGGACCTGGCCCACTGTCTTCATTTCCAGCCAGTGCTGACAATCACCTGATGCAGGTGGTGCTTTAGCTTAAGAATGCTTAGACCTTGGATCTTTTGAGTTTCAGCTCCATCCATTTCAGCCCTTTTCACAGATACAGCCTCAACCCACATGGCTCCATCTCAAAAATCTTAAAGTTCTACATTTCAGTTTAAACAGAGTAAAGTCAGGTTTGCCCAAGCCCATTTCTCAGCATAATGCCACTCCTTCTCCAGAGAGCACAAATACTGCAGTCCTGATTGAAGGGGTCTTGAGTTAGTGGTGGGGAGGCTGGTACATTACCCAATAGACCTTTGTCCATCTCTCTCTCCCCAAAGTCTTATGGCAGTTCCCGGGTCTTGTCCTTCTATCCCGCTTACACTTTCAGTATACTTACCATAGTTCTTCTGTTTTACTCATCCCTCCCACTTTAAAAAAAAACATACATACACACACACACACACACATATATATATATATATATATACATATATATATACACACACATACATACATATATATATTATATACATACATACATACATATATATACATACATACATACATACAGTGGTACCTCGAGATACAAGTGCCCTAACATATGAGATTTTTGAGATACGAGCTGTCAAGCGAGCGATTTTTTGCTTTGAAATACGAGCAACATTTGAGACAAGTAATCACTCAGATCGGCCGGCTGCACATGACCCACCAGTTTACCGAGACTCGAGCGTCTCATAGTTTCCCATGCCTCAGTCAGTGTGCTTGTTTACCTCGTTGTCAAAGCATCTTTTGTGCATTTACATACTTTATCACATTTCTTTTTATAACCATGGGTCTGAAGAAAGTGAGTGGAAAGGTCAGTGCTCAGAAGAGGATGATGTCTATTGAATTAAAGGGTGAAATCATAGACAAATATGAGCAAGGTGTGCGAGTGGCTGACTTGGCGAGGCAGTACAGGTGTAGTACTTCAACGATATGCACTGTGTTTAAACAGAAGAAGTCGATAAAGGGTATAACGCCAGCTAAGGGCGTTACAATAATTTCTAAGCTCCATAGCTCTCTCCATGAAAAGATGGAAAATCTACTGATGGTGTGGGTGACGGAGAAGCAGCTTAAAGGAGATACATTAACACAGGGCATCATATGCGACAAGGTGTGAGCGATTTACGGTGATTTGCTGGAGCAGACCCTGCGTACTTCCATGGACGAAGCATCGAAAGACACATTTAAAGCCAGTAGAGGCTGGTTTGATAACTTCAGGAAAAGGTCCGGCATTCACTCCATTGTCAGGCATGGTGAGGCAGCAAGTTTGGATGTGAAGGCAGCTGAGGATTACCTCAAAATTTTTTCCAAATTGATAGAAGCCAAAGGATATATCTCCCAGCAAGTCTTCAACTGTGACGAGACAGGGCTTTTCTGGAAGAAGATGCCGAATAGGACTTACATAATGGCAGAGGAGAAGGTGATGCCAGGCCACAAACCCATGAAGGATAGGCTAACTCTGACACTGTGCGCCAATGTGAGTGGCAACTGCAAGATCAAGCCTCTGCTCTTATACCATTAGGAAAACCCCACAGTCTTTAAGTCACATAAGATTTTAAAAGATAAACTGCAAGTTATGTGGAGGGCAAACCCGAAGGCATGGGTCACCAGGCAGTTCTTTGTGGAGTGGGTAAACCTGGTTTTCGGCCCTTCTGTTAAGAAATATCTACAGGCAAACAACCTAACCATGCAAGCCCTCCTCGTCCTCGACAATGCTCCTGCTCACCCACCGAACCTTGAAGATGAACTCCTCGAAGAGTTCAAGTTTCTAAAGGTTGTCTATCTACCACCCAACTCCACTCCTATCCTGCAGCCCATGGATCAGGAGGTGATTTCTAATTTTAAAAAACTGTACATCAAGCACCTGTTCTGGCGCTGCTTTGAGGTGACGGAGAACACAAACTTCACCCTTCAAGAGTTCTGGAAGAACCACTTTAACATCGTGATATGCCTCAGAAATATTGATCAGGCCTGGCTGGGTGTTACAACGGGGACTTTGACCTCTGCATGGAAGAAGCTGTGGCCTGAGGCCGTAGCCTAAAGGATCTTCGAAGGATTCGAACCCGAGGTGCCAGTGGAGGAGGAGATAGTGTCTCTGGGAAAATCCATGGGCCTGGAGGTGGATGAGAGAGACATGAATGAGTTCGTCGAGGAGCACTCTCTGGAACTCACCACGGAGGAGTTACAAGAGTTGCAGTCTCAGCAACATTTGGAGGTTCTCCAAGAAATTGGTTTCGAGGAGGAGCCAGAGGTGGAGGAGATCTCTACAAGTGAGATAGAGGAGATCTTAGGAATGTGGGAGAGGGTGTCACACTTCGTGGAAAAGAAACATCCCGAAAAAGTTGCTACTGGTCGTGCATCGGAGCTGTTCAATGAAACTTGCCTCACCCATTTCAGAAACATTCTGAAAGGGAGGAAGAGGCAAACCTCGTTGGACACTTTTTTTTTTTTGAAATTGGCCAAAATGCAAAGACCAGTAGCAATTAAGTTCAGTGAAGATTAGTTAAGTTACATTCAGTTTAGGGATAAAGTGTAGCATTAAGAGTGTAACGAGTAGGTAAATACACTTTATAAAATCAGTTTATTCCTTTAGATTCTCTTTTATTATGTTTTTATACAATATTTGTCATTCATAAATACATTTTTCTTATTCAAAAACACATAACAAGAACAACTGGGGTGGCATTTTGGGGGCTGGAATGGATTAACAGCATTTCAATTGATTTCAGTGGGGAAATTTGCTTTGAGATAGGAGCAACTTGATATACGAGCAAGGTTATGGAACGAATTAAACTCGTATCTCGAGGTACCACTGTATGTATGTGTGTGTGTGTGTGTGTGTGTGTGTATGATTTCAGAGAGGAAGGGAGAAGGAGAGAGAGATACAAACATCAGTGATGAGAGAATCATTGATTGGTTACCTCCTGCATGCCCTCTATTGGGGATATGTGGGATGGAGCCTGTAACCGGAGCAAGCGCCCTGACTGGGAATTGAACTGTGACCTGCTGGTTCATAGGTGGATGCTCAACCACTGAGTCATGCTGGCCCGGCCCCTTTCTCTCTTTGCCTCCTCTTCCCAACTTCTTTTAATTCTCTGCCTCAAATCCCATCTGTGTCTTTTAAATACCCTCTTGAGCCTGGCCAACTTCTTGCTCGTTACCATTCCTCTCAAACTGACTCAATCCAAATCTCTTAATGTGCCACCTCAGTCTACACCAGAAGAAAACCAGCCAGCCTGACGCTGGTGCCCTGCAAGTCTGTGGAACAGGTGTTACACCCTCAGAACTACTCAGTCACCTTTCTACTTGTCTGTGGCCAGTTCCTTCTCCTGTCCCCTTCAACACACATCCAGTATACCTGAGCCAGACCATGTTTGGACTTTCCAGTTACAGGCACAAATAATTCCTTTTCTGTCTTGTTTTTGGTGTGTTTATTTAATTTGAATTGGGTTTCTTCCACATGGAATCAAAAGACTCCTGACAAATGACCCCAAAGTCAGAGAAAGTCCTGGGAGGAAAGGAAAAACAGCTTCTTCTGAAGGGGTGGAACGTTGGGAATAGCTGGTGATTCACCTTGGGGTTTGGTCTGTAAATTCTGAGCATAAGTATGGTTGTTGGAAAGTACAGGCTGATCTCATAGAGAATATTCTGGAAGACAATTGATGAGAGTAGCACTTCCTGTCTTTGCTCCACATTCTCCTTAGGCAAACAGAACTGCCTGCAGTTTGAAATGGACAATCAGACACCGCTAACAGCTGCAGCCTGAGACTTCAGTTCTTGGCAAAAGGATCCTGACACAAAAGTATTTCTTTGTGGAAAATTATGTATTCATCGGGCTCATTTGAAGTGAAATATTATTTGCATCTTAACTTCCTGTAACAAGCTCTACTTCTGAGGATTTCATAATGTCTGATTTTGTTGCACCAGATTGTTGGGGCACATGCTTTACCAAAAACAGTTTAAATTCAGGCCCAGGTTTTTCTTATTTTAAATAGCAACAGCTGCTAGGCATGGTAATTATTGTATTTTATCAAAATAAAGTCACCAAGTTGCTTCTGCATGTTCCTCGGAGCTGCTCTGTTGGGGGCTGGGGTCCTCAGGGCTGTCTAAAACACACAGCAGTGAGTCTCCAGGGCTGGGGGTATGGCTGAGTAATTCCAAGGACAGAGGCAGAAAACAGTCCTGCTGGAAGCAGATCCACTAACATACTCTCCTCGAATACTTTCTCTCTGCAGTGCCCAGCAGTTCCAGATTTCGGAAAGACTCAGAGGATATGGGAGAGAAGGAACTAAACACCAGCAATCAACTATGTAGGGGTTCCTGCTAGGAGAATACCATGGGTAACAGTGGCAGCCATGTGATCGAGTTCCTTTATGAAAAATTCAGATCATGCCATTCTGCTTACAATTCTCTTCCAGTGGCTTCTTATTTCTATGGTCTCAACCTTGGCTGCCCATTAGAATCTTCTGAGAACTTAAAAACAAACAAACAAACCCAATTACCCGGGTTGCAGCCCAGCCCAATTATATCAGAACTGGTGGGGGTGGGGTCCAGACATCAGTATTTGTTTAAAGATCCTGGATGACTCCAATGTGCAGTCAATTTAAGAGCCGGGACCTTAAATGCCAATTTCTGGCCACAGCCGGGGTGGCCCTGACTAATCTCAGACCATCTTCAAACATTCATCCTGTCTGAACTCAGGTTAAGATATTGGTCTTTCAATTCTTTGGTCTGTTTTCCTCCACGGGATCATCCAACGTCCCACGTCCCAGAGGAACCTCTGTGGTCTGGCCTCTGCTCACCTCACCACTTTCTCCTGGACCCTGTCCTTCCCTCCCACGGCCCTTCCATTCTTTTCTGGTCCCTAAATACATTCTTCCTTCCAGAAACTCTGTACCTTCAGTTTCCTTTGCCTCCTTCTGATAAGATATTCTTTCTCCAGGTCCTCCCACACCCAACTTACCATTCAGGCCTGAGGAGAACGCTTTCTGTGACAAGCCATCTCTGTTAGTTGCCATATCATTACTGCGATGTTTCCAGTGTAGCAGGTCCCTGCCTGAAGTCATCTTGTTTGTCTACTTCAGAGGTGGAGAATTTTTTTTCTGCTAAGGGCGATGTGGATATTTATAGCATCATTCACAGGCCATACAGAATTATCGACTTAAAAATGAGCATGCTCTATTTGGTCACACATTTCTTACCTCACCCCTAATGCCTTGGCAGGGCCAGACCAAATGATTTTTTGGGCCTTATGTGGCTTGTGGGCCAATGTTCCCCAGCCCTGGTCTACTTGTTCTTTGCCTCCCTGGGAGAAGGTAAAGTCTGTGAGATCTGAAACCTCCTCACTATTCTTCAGTGCAGCATCCCAGAGGGCTGACAGGGAGCAGATGTTCAGTAAGTGTCTGATGAATGACAAATGAGTGCTTGATAGGTCATGTGATAAATATTGGTTAAATGAATGAATGACCTCATTTGATCCTTCAGACAAGAGGTGTTGTTAGTACTGTCTTGCAGATAGATAATTCACCAGGATCAGAGACTAAGTAATTTTATTAAAGGAGGAGTAGGGTGTTGGGGGAGAAGGAAGAGCAGACATGTTTTATTTAGATTATGGATTTTTGGTAACTCTGCCATCACTAGAATAGGCAAGACCTTCACTTATTGGTGAGGACATGTAATTAGGTGTTAATTGTGGGATTCTGAAGGGACTAGCTTAAAACCATCTGTAGCAGCCTTTAGTGGAATTTGACTTTCTGACCTTCAAGAAGGTGATGGGAGGGCAATCATTTGGAAACCAGGGGAGAACTTCATTGTTTTGGGGTGACATGCACTCAGCATGTCTGCAGGCGCTGGGAGCTGGGGAGTGGAGGAGTTCTCCCCACCTCAGGGACTTCCCTGCTGTTGACTCACAGCAACTGTCATCTGGTCTCTACAGAGATCTGCACCCCACATTGAAACCAGAAACCGCATGAGTCATAGTGACAGTCCAGCAGCCAGTCAGCCAGAGTGGCTGGGCAGAAGGGAATGTGGCTTTGGCTTCCTTGATATAGCTGGCTTCCTTTGCACAATTGGTCTGGAGCCTTTATCAGTATGGAAATCAAGGGCACCTTAGTTCTCAGCTTTGCATCTGGGTGTAAAAATAACAATAGGTTGATATATTAGTCTGCCTGGGCTGCTAAAACAAAATGCCACATACTGGTGGCTTTAGCAGAAACATTTCATCACAGTTCTGAAGGCAAGTGGTCCAAAGTCAAGATGTGAGCACACTTGGGTTGTGCATGGCCATTTTTGAGTATGTCCCTAAATTCCCTGTCCTTATGAGGAGACCAGCGTGTTGGATCAGGGCCCATCTTAATAGCCTCATTCTAACTGAATAACCACTTTAGAGGCCCTATCTCCAAATACAGTCGCATTTTGAAGTCCTGGGTTGGCCTTTATCATTCAAATTTTGGGGGACACATTTCAGCTCATAACAGGTAACATTTATTGAATGCTTATTGCATATTAGCCTCATGGCAAATTATTTTACAAACATCACCTCACACACTTTCCCCAACTTACTGTAAGACTGGAACCCCAGTTTAAATCTAGCCTCCAGAAAATCTGAAGGGCAGTGAGTTAGGAACACTTGTAGGGAGCAACAGGGTTTGGCAGCTTGAGATGGGAGAGAAGTGGAGCCTCACTCTACAATTGAAGCCTAAGGGTTGAAGACTTTATGTCTGATTTGCCTTGAATTTGAAGGGCCAGCATCACAATAAGGACTGCAGCTTCTCTTCCTGTAGCTGACCTCAGCTCCTCCTGGCCTACTGCAGAAGGAAGTGACAGCTCTTCCAATTAATAGAGCTGTCCTGCGAGGGGCTTTCTTTGGCCTTGTCTGCGGTCCCAGACAGAAACACAGAGAGGGATGGCTCATTTCCCTTCTGGAAAAGCAGGGAGTGTGATTCACTGAAGGGCTTTGAGCTGAGCTTGCTCTTGACAGAATCCTTCTCCTCTCTCTGGGTCCAGATGTCTTCCCTGTCAACCAAGCTCCCCTGGGAGGCATGTCCATTGCTTCTAGCTCCCCTCCCTCCCCCCCACCTTTTCCCATGTGTTTGTTTAGCTTCTAAAAAGGGATTTATTGCAGGAGCCTCTGGGCATACATTCAAAACACCCAAATCACAAGGAAAAAGTTATCCAAACTCACATTGTGCCGATCCATGCAGAGTTGCCTCCACCTGTATTGAGGAGGGCTGTTCCCAAACCTGAAGGTCAATGTTGTTGTCCTTTGCCAAATCTGAGCAGTGGAGGCCTCAGATTATCTCCTGAGTACTCAGTGAGATGGGCTCAGAGAAACAGCCTTTGGAGGTGTGCATAGTAGTGATGATTCCGGGGAGGGTAACCCATTCCCACATACCTTGGTATTGCTTCTTCTGATCCTTTGGCTTTCTTTCAGTCCCTTCCCTGCTGCCAAGATTTGACAACTGTTTCTCAGTCTGAACTTGAGAAATCATCTGTTTTTATGAAACATTGCTCTGTTCTCAGAATTGACTCCTTTCTCCTGTGCACTGGAAGCTCCATGTATACATCGTTCACTTACGCGCTTAATAAAGGTTTTGCTCCCAGTTACTGGGCGCTGGCCTTTTGTTCAGCAATGGAGAGGCAGTGATGAGCACACGGTGAGGCATGGGCTTTCATGCAGCTTACTTTCTAGGCCAAGAAAACTCTCATTTGAATATTTACTATTCCCCACTAGGCTCTGAGCTGTATTATCATCATAGTGGCCATCCTCCTTACCCTCCTACTCCTTTTCTTATAAAACCCCTTATCCCTGGCTCCTCAGTAACACTTAAAACCCACATGACAGGAACCATGCCTTCTCACTCTGTGTACTGCCCCCTCCACCCCTCACAGTCCACAGGACCTACCACTGTGCCTGCCACATGGTGACACTCGACTCATCTTTGCTGAATTTGGACACATCAGTATCATTATATTGACTAATTCTAAAAAAGCCTGGGCAGGTGATACAGGACCCCAAGGGGACCCCAATAGGAATAGCTTTTTCCTGGGTTGCTTATCTCCTATCTCCCAAACACATTCAAACATACATACAGGTCTGACTAGAGAAACAGGAATGACTTCTAGTATCTATCACAGAGGAAATTTACGCAAAAATTGGTTGAACGGGTGATGAAGGAGGTGACAGTAAGGTGTGGTAGAGTTCAAAAATGGCCACACATCCTCTCTCATTAAGACATGGAATCTATTGCTTGACCTCTTGAATCTGGGTATATCTTTGGATGCTGTTGAGTTCCTAGCTTGAGCCTTAAGAGGTTTTCCCATTTGCCTTCTCTTTCTTGGAACCAGCTGCCAACTGAATGCACCTGCGCTAGACTGTTGGAGGATGTGAGAGACACATGGAACCACCATTGCCCCAAATGACAGCCAACTAGCTTCCAAAGCAGAGCTCCCTGTTGACTTGGCAGCTGATCTTAGATGCATGAGCGTGCCCGCCAGGACCTGCAGAAGAATTGCCCAGCTAGTCCCAGTCTAAATTGCTACTTCCTGAATTGTGAGCTACAAATAAATGGTAGTTGCATTAAGCCATTAAGTTTTGGGTAGTTTGTTTCACAACAAAAGAGAACTGATTCATGAAGTGACCCAGAAGTTAACAACAGCAGGAAGTCACTGCCACCTGAAGTATAGACACGGAGGGAGGAGGCACTGTAACGGGTCCAGTTAATCAGAGCACTCAAAAGATGAGGAATAAGGACGTAAGGGTCCCATGGAGGCTTAGAGGCACAGAGGAGCTGGAGGAGAGGCAGTTGATGGAAGCAGAGAGGGGGAGAGGCACCCCGGCTTCTCCCTTCTGTCTCCCCCCCAGACCCCTCCTGGGCTTGCCATCAGCTGAGCCCAGCTGGCAGCAGCTGAGACAAGAGCCTGAGACGCAGGCTTCAGGAGTCAGCATTGTGCAGTGCAGGGCAGTGCCAGGCAGGCCTGGGACTGGACCCGAGCACAGACAGGAACAACAGCACACATCCTTTAGGAAACAAAAGAAGTGGAATTAAGGATTGAAGTTTCAAAACAGTATAGCTGCATCCCCATATTCATAATTGGTCCCTATTAGGAATTTAACTCAGACTGAAAAATGAATTCTCGTTGCTGGAAAGCGGTGATTGTAAGTGTCTCAACTTTTGACAAAACAGTCAATCAAACTATTAGCCTATTTATAAGACATTGCACCCACATCAGCTTATCAAAAACACAAATCATCAAAACATAGCCAGAATGATGCTATTGTTAGGTCAAAACCACAGAAGTTATAACACACCAATTTCATTTTAACTCATTCAGCAAGCATTAACAGTAAAAACTTCTTCTTTTTTTTTTAATAAATTTTTGTTGTTCAGACTATTACATTTGTTTCTCTTTTTTCCCCTCCATACCTCCCCTCCACCCGGCTCTCACCCCTCCCTCTACCCTTACCTCCTCTCGCATTGTCCTCATCCATAGGTGTATGATTTTTGTCCAGTCTCTCCCTGTACACCCCTCACCCTTTTCCCCCTGAGAATTGTCAGTCCACTCCCCTTCTATGCCCCTGATTCTATTATATTCACCAGTTTATTCTGTTCATCAGATTTTTTTTATTCAATTGATTTTTAGATTCACTTGTTGATATATATGTATTTGTTGTTGATAATTTTTATCTTTACCTTTTTCTTCTTCATCATCTTTTTTTTAAAAAATATTTTTTAAAATATATTTTATTGATTTTTTACAGAGAGGAAGGGAGAGAGATAGAAAGTCAGAAACATCGATGAGAGAGAGAGACATCGATCAGCTGCCTCCTGCAAGCCCCACTGTGGAGATGTGCCTGCAAGCAAGGCATGCCCCCAACTGGAATCGAACCAGGGACCCTTCAGTCCGCAAGCTGACGCTCTATCCACTGAGCCAAACCGGTCTCAGCTCTTCTTCATCTTCTTAAAGAATACCTTTCTGCATTTCATATAATACTGGTTTGGTGTTGATCATTTCCTTGAGCTTTTTCTTATATCTGTGAAGCTCTTTATCTGTCCTTTAATTCTGAATGATTGCTTTGCTGGGTAGGTAATCTTGGTTGTAGGTTCTTGCTACTCATCACTTTGAATATTTCTTGCCACTCCCATCTGGCCTGCATAGTTTCTGTTGAGAAATCAGCTGACAATCGTATGGGTGCTCCCTTGTAGGTAATTACCTGCTTTTCTCTTGCTGCTTTTAATATTCTCTCTTTATCTTTTGCTCTTGGCATTTTAAGTATGATGTGTCTTGGTGTGGTCCTCTTTGGATTTCTTTTATTTGGGGTTCTGTATGCTTCCTGGACTTGTAGGTCTATTTCTTTCACCAGATGTGGAAAGTTTTCAGTGATTATTTCTTCAAATAGGTTTTCAGTATTTTGCTCTCTCTCTTTTTCTGACACCCCCATAATTCTGATGTTGGTATGCTTGAAGTTGTTACAGAGGCTCCTTACACTATCTTCACATTTTTGGATTCTTTTTTTCTTTTTCAGTTGAGTGTTTTCTGCTTCTTTGTATTTCAGATCTTTGACTTGATTCTTGCCTTCCTGTAGTCTGCTGTTAGGTCTCTGTATAATATTTTTTTATTTCAGTCAGTGTATGTTTAATTTCTAGTTGGTCCTTTTTCATCTCCTCTTGGGTCTTGTTAAATTTATACATCTTTTTTAGGAAATTCTTGAAAAACCTTATAACTGTGGTTTTGAACCACATATTCAGTCATTTGTTTTCCTCCATTTCTTTCCTTTGTGATCTGTTCCTTTGTCTCTGCATTTTCACTATGCCAGGAAAACTTCTGTGCTGGAGCCAGCCTTGTGATACAAGACTTGCAAAACTGCAAAAGCCTCTCTGTTGAGTCTCAGGGCTGAGAAGAGACAACCTTGGCTTCTAGTCAGCCCTGCCCTACATGGCCCCTGAGTCTCAAGTGTCTCTTGGTAATCGCTGCAGCCCTCTCTGTGCTCACGTGAGTGTGCCTCTAGACCTCTGCCTGTTCCCTTGCGTTCCGGGACCCGTATGAGTCTGGGTCCCCAGGTCTTGCCTGAAACTGGGATTTAGTGCAGTCAAAAGTGGTGCAGGTGGGAGCCTCTGTCTCCTAACCACTAGAGAAAGCCAGCGGCACAATCAGCAGTCCATCCTCTCTGTGTGCATTGGTGTGCGTGCCCCAGACTTATGCCCTTTCGTGGATCCCCTAAATTTCCATACACTCCTCCCTTTTCATAGTTTAGACTCGCCCGGTATGATCTTGCCCAGAACTGGGGTTCGGTGCAGTAGGATAAGGGATTCAGTGTAGTCGGGAGTCTCTGTCTCCCTCCCACCAGTGGAAGCCAGCCAGGCACTCCGCTGCTCCACTCTCTCCACGTGCGCGTCTCTGTTCCTCAGCTCTTTTCAGCTCTTTTGAGTCTCTGTGAGCCCCGCTCTTTCCTTCTAGTTGTAGAATTTCCACTCAGCCAGCTTTCCGGTGGTTCTGGATGATGTCTGTTCTGTCTTTTAGTTGTAGTTTTGAAATTGTTGTGTGAGGCAGCAGTTTAGGTGTTCACCTATGCTGCCATCTTGGTTTCTCTTCAAAACTTCTTATGTGCCAACTGAGCATATAAGGCTGACACCACAGACGCGCACACACATATATCCACAAATAATTTCAATAAAGTACAAATATTGTCATTGAGTGGGGTGGAGTCATTATTCAGTTGGGTTTTGAAGAATTAGTAGGAGTTCGCCAGTGGGGGAGGGGAGAGAATAGCTTTTCAGGGGAGTGTGCAAAATTCAGAGATAAGACACAGATGCCATATTTAAGAAACTATAAGTACTATAGCTTAGTGTGGCCAAAGCACTTGTGTATGGAGAAATGTGGAGAGAGATAAGGTTATAGAAGTGGCAGGGGCTAGACCACACTGGCTTATATGTCACATTGAGGAGCTTGCCACTTATAGCCAATTGGGACACACCAACATTTTTTATTTTATAGGAATTTAAAAAAATATATCTTTATTTATTTTTCTTTCAGAGAGGAAGGGAGAGGGAAAGAGAGATAGAAACATCAATGATGTGTGAAAATCTTTGATTGGTTCCTTCTGCATGCCCCCACTGGCATGTGTCCTGATTGGAAATCAAACCATTACCTCCTGGTTCATAGGTTGACACTCAACCACTGAGACACACTGGCTGAGTAGATTTTTAAAATTTTTACTGATTTTTAGAGAAAGGAAGGGAGAAAGGTAGAGAGAGAGAAAGAGAGAGAGAGAAATATCAATGCAAGAGAGAAATATTGATCAGTTGCCTCTCATACTGAGCCCTGACCGGGATCAAACCCGAAACCTGGTATGTGGCTTGAATGAAAATCGAACTGCCACCTTTTGGCTGACTCTCCAGCCAACTGAGCCACACTTCCAAGGCTATATAAGATTTTAAAGAATTAAAATAATATATGTTTATTTTAAGGAGTTAATAAAATGATATAAAAGGACAAAAATAGTCATGATTTCTGCCCTCTTATATCTTGGAGGTAGCCAGGGAGAGTAATTAGGATGGTGTCCTGACATACCCTGTTCATCTTCAGGGTTGGTTGGTTTGCTCATTTGCTCTGGCTTCAATTACAAAAGTTGCTATAATATGCTTATCACTCTGCAACCTGCTTCCCCCCTTAACAGTATATGGACATCCCTTCAGATGAGTTAGATTTAACTGTTTATTTATCCAACCATTCTCCTACTGGTTGGGCATTCAAGTTGTCTGTTTTCAGAAATTACAAAAATATTGCGGCATGTCTCCTTGAGGATGAGTCTGGGTACACTTGGGCATTCATTTCAGTAAAATAGATTCCCAGAGGGAAGATATCTGAGTCAAAAAATGTTTGCTTTTAAAAAAATTTTAATGGTGTGTCCAGATTACTTTTCTAATAGGTCATAGCAATTCCTATGTTTCAGCACTGTCAGCCAGAATTGAACATTATCACTTTTTTGTTTGAAAATGTTGGTAAACATAATGGGTGAAAAAAAGACTGCTGGTTTAATTGCATTTTCTTGGCTTCTACTGACACTGAGCATCTTAGCATATGTTTATTGACAATTTGCATGTTCCCTTGTGTGAATTGCCTGCTCATTTTTCTGTTCAGTTGTCTTGTTGTTATTAATTAGTAAAACTTATTTGAATGTTAGTAATTATTAATTGTTACCCATATCTTTGCAAAGGTTCTGTTGGGACATGGAAACTTCCTCCTCTTGTTTTTCTGGCTGGTGAAATAAATAATGACATAAGGCAGATTAACAGGAGAAATCCAAGTTTTAATATGATTAAATCAAGGAATTCACATAAGCATGAAAATTTCAGACGGTGAGGTAAAATTATATCTATAATAATAAAAGCATATATGCTAATTAGACTGGACAACCTTCCAGACGAAGCTGGGACTGCAAGGGAAGCCTGGGTCCTGGGTGCCAGAGGGAAGCCAGTGCCAGCAGCTGGGGGAAAGGAGGCCTACTCTTGCATAAATTTCGTGCATCAGGCCTCTAGTATATGTATATATATGTGTGTGTGTGTGTGCGTGTGCATGTGTATGTGTGTATGTGTGTGTATGTGTAATTCTGAACTAAGAAAGGGAAGCAGGGGTCTTAGACTTGAAAGGGAAGTCAGGCAATTTACAAGGGGATAAAAGTTACATTTAATACACAAAAATGTGCTGGGCCATCCTGAGAGGCTGGGGCAGAGCAGACTGACTGAGAGGCCTGGCTGGGTCCTCCCTGTCATCACACAACTTCAGATTAAGTCCCTTCTGGAGCAGGTTTGCTATCTCAGATTCTCTTAGGCAGTAGGGGAAAGGCCAAAGCTTTCACCTTTTAGTTTGTTACTTAAAAATACCCAACATAAATTAGCAATATCTCAACGAAGCATATTTTGGGGTGGCAACTCTATTTCCCCAGAGTTCCTTTTCCTCCTCAGATAAACTTTTTTTTTTTAGCCTTTTACTTGTAAAATAGAGGCGTGGTGCATGAAATTTGTGCATGGGTAGGGTTCCTAGGCTTGGCTGGTGATCAGGGCCGATTGGGGCCTTCCTTCCCTGGCTGCTGGCTGCTGGCTGCTGGCTGGGGCCTTCCTTCATTCCACACTGCCCCTGGTGGTCATTGCATATCATAGCAAGCAACTGAACTCCTGGTTGACTGCCCAAGGGGACACTTTGCATATTAGCCATATATATATATGTGGAATTCATGGGGGTTGGTGAGGGGAGGGTTGTCCTTCAGCCCAGCCTGTACTATCTCCTATATGGGATATCCCTCTCACAATTCAGGACTGCTGGGTTCCAATTGCTTGCCTGCCTGCTTGCCTGATTGTCCCTGATCACTTCTGCCTGCCAGCCTGATCACCCCCTAACCACTCCCCTGCCAGCCTGATTGATGCTTAACTGCTCTCCTGCCAGCCCAATTGCCCCTAACTTCCCTCCCCTGCTGGCCAGGTCACCCCTAACTGTCCTCTCCTGCTGGCCTGGTTGCCCTAACTGCTCTCCCTTGCCAGCCTGGTTGACCCTATCTGCCCTTTCCTGCTGGCCTGGTCATACCCAACTGCCCTCCCCTGCAGGCCTGGTCCCCCCCAACTGCCCTCCCCTGCAGGCCTTATTGCTCCCAACTCCCCTCTCTTGCAGGCATGGTTGCCCCCAACTGCCCTCCCCTGCAGACCTGGTCCCTCCCAACTGTCCTCCCCTACTGGCCTGATCACCCATAACTGCCCTCCCTTTCAGGCCTGGTTCCTCACAACTGCCCTCCCCTACAGACCTGGTTCCCCCCAACTGGCCTCCCCTGCAGGCCTGGTTGCTCCCAACTGCCTTTCCCTGCAGGCCTGGTTGCCCCTAACTGCCCTCCCCTGACAGCCTGGTCACCCCTAACTGTTCTCCCCTGCTTGCCTGGTCACCCGCAACTGCCCTCCCCTGCCAGTCATCTTGTGGCAGCCATCTTGTGTCCACATGGAGGCAGCCATCTTTAACCACATGGGGGCAGCCATCTTGTGTGTTGGAGTGATGGTCAGTTTACATATTACCTTTTTATTATTTAGGACCAGAGGCTCAATGCACAGATTCGTGCACCGGTGGAGTTCCTAGACCTGGCCTGTGCCATCTAGCACTCTGGGACCCCTCGAGGTATGTTGGGGAGCCGGTTTCAACTTAATCCTTGCAGGCCAGACCAAGGGACCCCACTGGTGCATGAACCCGTGCACTGGACCTTTAGTATGCATGTAAGATCTTGGGTTAATCTCTTCCTGCTCTCTCTTCTCCCTACTTCACTCTGAGATTCATCAGTCTGTTGCATGTTTCCATGCCTGTGGTTTCCATTCCTGCATCGAGTGTCTGCCCCCTAGTGGTCAGTGCTCATCAAAGCTACTGGCCAGCCACTTGGCCAGTCAGCAAGTTGCTTAGGCTTTTATATAAGGAATGATAATTAGAGGCTAATGGAACTTGTGAAAATGGTACAGAGTCCTGTGTAGATTTAACCTAGCTTTTCCCAAGGGAGCATCTAGCATAACTATAGCACAACCAAAACCTCATTTGTCTTTGGATGTAGTTTCTGGTGAATTTACAATGAATATATAGTGAATTTAATATCTGGCAAGGTAAGTCCTACCACTCCATACCTTTTCATTATGTTGACTATTCTCAGATTCTAATTTTTTTCATTTAATGTTTTAAATATTTTTAGCCACTTATTCCCCGGTCTTTCCCCCTAAAGAGCTCTCCTAGAATTCTGATTGCAACCCACTTAAAGTGTTATATTATTTTGTTAATGACTGGCATTTTCAGATATCAAGTTTTTCTGCCCAGGAATACATTTCTCTCATGTTATGTTATGGGTCTCATGTTATGCCCTCCCATGAGAATTTGGTTCTCTTTATGCAGACCATGTGCCCTCTATGAATTATTTATTCATAGGTATCTTACTATTCTTGTCATAATAAATGATGTATTAATTTCCTATTACTACTATAACAAATTACCATGGATCCAGTGGTTTAAAAACAGCAAAAATTTATTACAGTTCTGGAGGTCAGAAGTCACCACCCATGGCTGAGTTTTTTCTGGAGGCTTCAGGAAGACAGTCCCTTTTCCTGCTGAGCAGGTCCACCTATGGTCCTTGGCTCCTGGCTCCTTTCTTGAATCATTCCTGCCTCAGCATGTAATCTGCTAACCTGACTCTGCCTCCCTCCCATCAGGGATCCTGATTACATTGGGCTCACCTCATCACCAGGTCTTTAACTTGATCACATCTGCCACATTCCTTTTGTCATATAAGGCAAGATTAGTATGCAGACATCTTTGATGGGGGCAGGGCAGTATTCTATGAGATTATTATTTTTTATTAGTTCCACATCTTACCCTTTACTGTTGGCATAAAGAAAATTTTATTCAGCCTGGCTAGCGTAGCTCAGTGGTTGAGCATCAACCTACAAACCAGGACATCATGGTTTGATTTCCGGTCAGGGCATAGGCCCAGGTTGTGGGCTCTATCCCCAGTGTGGAAGAGGGCAAGAAGCAACTAATCAATGACTCTCTGTCATCATTGATGTTTCTATCTCTTTCTCCCTCTCCTTTCCTCTGGAATCAATAAAAACATACTTAAAAGTAAGAAAACAACAAACAAAAAGTTTTATTCATTATTGTATAAGTACTATCATCTATTTTACCAAGGTTTAATTATTTGAAATAGTTTTTGATAGAGGCTTTTGGGTTTTCTAATTACACAATTATATCGCATGAAAATAATGTAATTTTGTTTCCTTTTTTTCCAATATTTATATGGATTATTTAACTAGTAATAAAAATAATAATTAGAGAGAATCCAAGATGGCGGCATAGGTAAACACCTACACTGCTGCCTCGCACAACAATTTCAAAACTACAACTAAAAAACAGAACGGACATCATCCAGAACCACAGGAAAGCTGGCTGAGTGGAAGTTCTACAACTAGAAGGAAAGAGTGGGGCTCACAGAAACCCAGAGGAGCTGCAAAAAAGCTGAGGTACGGAGATGCTTGCACGCTGAGAGAGCGGGCGCCAGAGGACCTGGCTGGCTTTCTCTGGCGGGAGGGAAACGGAGACTCTCAACGGCATTGAACCCCTTATCTTACGACACTAAACCCCAGATCCAGCCAAAACTCATACGGGGGAGAGTTTGGACTGTGAAAAGGGAGAGGTGCACGGAAATTTAGGGGAGTCGCAGAAGATCGGGTCTGGTCTCGCACGCGCACGGTGCTGCGCGGAGGACAGATTGCTGATTGTGCCGCTGGCTTTCGCGAATGGGCGGGAGACAGACCCTCCCAACTGTGCCACTTCTGAGTCCACTGAGCCCCTGTTTCAGGCGAAACCCTGGGGACCTAGACTCGTGTGGTCCTGGCGCGCAGGGGAGATGGAAAGGCAGCAGTTAGAGGCACTGCAGGTGTGCGCGAGCACAGGTACCGCTCCAGCCATTACCCAGTCACGTGAGACTCGGGGGCCGTGGAGGGCGGGCCGACTGGAAGGCAAGGCGGTCTCTTAAGCCCTGAGACTCCACCCCTCCCAAGCTCAACAGAGGCTTCTGCGGCTTTGTGTCTGGTATCATAAGGCTGAATCCAACACAGAAGTTTCCCCGGCATGGTGAGGATGCCGAGACAGGGGAAGGGATCACAAACAAAAGAAATGGAGGAAAAAAAAAAGACTGGATATAGAGTTCAAAACCACGCTTATGGGGTTTTTCAAGAATATGCTAGAAAAGATGGATAAATTTAGCAAGACCCAAGAGGAGATGAAAAAGGACATACTAGAGATGCAGGGGAGCCAACTAGGGATGGAAAAGGTCCAACTGGAGATGATAGAGGACCAAATAGAAATTAGACATACACTGACTGAAATAAGGAATATTGTACAGAGTCCTGGCAGCGGACTGGAGAAAGGCAAGAATCAAGTAAAAAATTTGAAATATAAAGAGGCAGACAACATTTGACTGGAAAGGCAAGAAGAGAGGAGAATCCAAAGGTGTGAACATAATGTGGGGAGCCTCTGGGACGGTTTCGAGCGTGCCAACATCAGAATTGTGGGGGTGCCAGAAGAAGAGAGAGAGCAAGATACTGAAAACCTATTTAAAGAAATAATGACTGAGGGGGACCGGGATCTGGGGAAGGAGCCGCCCTCGTCCCTGGCCCGGAGGCCGGCTTGCCATCGAGATCGAGGCCCTGGGGCCTGGGGGGACGTGCCCTGCAGCACAGGGCGCCGGGCTGGGCCCCGCAATGGGGAAACGCAGGCATGGAACGCGGACTAACAGAGCTCCACTCGGCGCCCCGCCATCCTCCTCCCAGTGCTGGACTGAGTCCCCGCTGCTGGCGACGCCCACGGGGGAGAGGGACGGGGCTGGGGGGCTGGGGCGCTGGGGTGCTGGGGCCAGGCTGCAGACGCTGAGACCCTCGCGCTGAGGCTGAGGCTGAGACCCTCGCGCTGAGGCTGAGGCTGAGGCTGAGACCCTCGTGCTGAGGCTGAGGCTGGGGCCCTTGCGCTGGGGCTGGGGCTGAGGCTGGGGCCCTCGCGCTGGGGCTGGGGCTGAGGCTGGGACCCTTGTGCTGAGGCTGAGGCTGAGACCCTCGCGCTGAGTCTGGGGCTGGGACCCTCGTGCTGAGGCTGAGGCTGAGATCCTCGTGCTGAGGCTGAGGC